>JARHVA010003845.1:1172500-1372500 GCA_037957365.1 Torreya grandis
CTATGGTTTTCCTTCAACACAAGGTACCCTATTTCAAAATCCTTCGATTTGATATGGTTGTCATAGTTGTGTAATAACCTATTCTAATAGGCTTTGAGATGATTGAGTATGTCTCCCTGATTTGCATCAAGAAGTTCTAACTCTTGTAACTATGTGACTCCATACTCCTCATCATAAATGATATCTTATAATAAGATGTGTAGGGATGGTATATTGATCTAGATAGGGATAATGGTTTCAAACCCAAAGACTAAAGAATATGGAGTGGTTCCTATGGGTGTATGAATGTTGGTGTAGTAAGCCTATAAGGTGGGATAGAGCTAACAAATCCAATCTTGGCTAGCGTCATAGATTATATTTTTGAATACCTTGACAATGGTTTTGTTAGATGTCTCATCTTGGCCACTACCCTACAAATAGTAAGGTGTGGACCATCTATGTCAAATATGAAATTGATTATAGATGGATTTGACATCCTTGTTCTTAATGTACGTACCATTATTGGTAATGCTGGTGTCTGGTATTTCATAATGGTAGATGAGATGGTTAAGGATAAATTTGGAAATATGCATATTGGTTACATAAGTGAGAGGGATAGCTCTACCACTTAATGAAATACTCAGTAGCAGTGAGGATATGTTTGTGTCGATCAGATGAAGTGGGATTAATCTTCCCAATGAGATCTATCCCTCATGTAGAGAAGGGCTATGGAGTCATTATTAGTTGTACAGATTGAGATGAAACATGTATGAGATCACCATATTTCGAATAAGAAACACATTTACTAACATATTGGCATGAATCTGAGTCCATGGTTGGCCAATGATATCTAGTGTGGAGAAGTTTCTTGGCAAGGACCATTCCACTAGTGTGTGTCCCATAGTTTCCATTGTGAGCATATTTGATAGCCAAAATGACATTTTTTGAGTTTAAACAATGAAGTAGATTTATTTCATTACCTATACAATAAGATTTTATGCTAAGGAAGGTAGAACGATAAGTGTTTAGGATAAAGGTTTTATATTGGGCACATGATAGATCCAAAGGTAGGATATGATCATGGAGGTATGTGTGAATGTCATGATATCTTGGAGAGATGTGACCAATAATATCACACACCATCTCATATTTTGACCAATAATATGTTGGAACAATGAGTTTTTCAACCAAGGATTGGATTTTTTAAGTATTTGGTAGCATTTGAAGGAGCGAACTGATGGTATCTAGTGCATCTATGGATTTGTTATTTGTGCGGGGCTCCTACTCAAATTGGATATGTAAAAAGTATATTTTAAAGATATCCACCATCTGTAGGGTATAATTTTATCATATTAGTTTGGTATTGATCATTGACCTAATTGATAGTTAGTTGATATTCACCTAAGATATACAAGTATTTTATATTCCATTAGATGTCTAGTCTAAGACCTGAAAGGAGGGCCTCATATTCTATAATATTTTTAGTACATGGAAAATTGTTAAGAAATTCATTAGGAATGAGGTCTCTCTATGGTGGTAATAATAAAATTCATGTCCCCAATCCATGTGTTTTAAATTATCCATCAAAATATAGCTTTGAGTGTTGAGTCTCATTGAGGGATAAATGGATTCATCAAAAAATCCAATGGTCAAAGGTTGCTTATCTGACAATAGAGCTTCTGTAAGTTTATTTATAAGTACCTATCCCTTGATCACTTTTTAATTGGCATATTAAATATCAAATTCACTAAGTATCATGACCCATTTATCCATTCAACCTATGAGCATTGTTTTGGATAGGAGGTATTTGAGTGGGTCAACCTTGGCAATGAGAATAGTCTTATTTTTAGCATATAGTGCCACAATTATTGTGTGGAAAAAACTACTACCAAACATGCCTTATAAATAGGTGAATAGTTCATATCATAGGCCACCAAGGTCCTACTTAGATATTACATGGATTATTCTATTCCAATTTCATCGTATTAAGCCAAAGTGCCCTTAGGGCATGCTGAATTGTAAAAATGTAGAGAAACAAAGGTTTTATCAAGGTTGGTGGAGTTGACACTGGTGGATTGTATATATATTATTTTAATACTTCCTAACATTACATGTTCCAATTAGAGTTTGTCTTTTTTGAATAGATTCATGACAATGTGATACTTGTCAGCCAAATATGAAATAAACCTTCAAATAACTTATATTTTCCCCTGTAAAATGTACAAATTTTTGAGATTAGATGGTGGAGGCATTTTTGTTTTGGCTTGTACTTTAGTAGGGTTAATTAAGTACCCATATGAGATACAATTAATCCCAATAGTTTACCTAATGTAACCCAAATACACATTTTTTAGGATTAAGTTATACTTTGTATTCTCTGAGCTGTTCAAAGATTCAATATAACACTACTGGATACTTTTCTCGAGTCTTTGAATTACCAAGTATATCATCCATATAGTCATTGACAATGTCATGCATCATATCATGAAAAATGATAGTCATGGATCTTTGATATGTAGCACATGCATTTTTCAATCCAAAGGGCATTACTTGATAGGAAAACATCCCCCATGGGGTGACTAATGTTGTCTTGTGTTGGTTTTTAGGTGCAATATAAATTTTATTGTAGCCAAAAAATACATTCATGAGTGATAACATTTCATGGCTTGCTATAGAATCGACTATCATGTCAATATTAGGCAATGGAAATTCATATTTAGGACAATATTTGTCTATATTGAAGAAATATATGCAAATATGAATCCTCACTAGTTTCTTGTTAATAAGTACAATGTTTGATATCCACTCAAAGTAATCAATTAGTATGGTAAATATTGCCTTGTAAATTTTCTCTAGTTATTTTTTGACAAGGAGTGTTATCCCAAGTTATATTTTTCACAATTTTTGTTTGATAGGCTTGGCATTAGAGTGCACAATAATATGATGGACCACTAAATACGGATCCAATGTAGGCATTTGGCATATGACTAGGTGAAAATGTCAATGAATTATTTCATAAGGGAATTATGATTTCATGCTCTTTTTTAGTGAGTGAAGATCCAAGCTTGATTATCTTGGGATTGTCCTTCATTCCAATATTAACATCAATGGTGTCCTCATCAAGTAGTGTGGAACCATATTAAGGTTGTGCCAACACAAGAACAAGGTGAAATTATTCATCAATTTGATGCCTTGTAGGCACATATTGTTCTCCCATGAAGGATGAGTTCGAGTCTAACATATTAGGTAACAACCATGTGAATGTATTGAAGAATTCTCTCACTAAATCATTATAAGTTTATTTTACATGTAGACTAAGATCAACTCCAATTTCAATAATCTTAGGATCATTATGATGTTGTGCTGACTTATGAGAAGAGTTGAGCTCCCTATCCATTGGTGCATTAGATATGTTTTCACTAGTGAACGTGTATTTATTTTTATTTTTTTGATTGTTTGATAGTTCCTTAGAGAGGTTTTCACTAGGGAACATTGATTTTTTATTTTTTATTTATACTGAGGAAATCCTCTCCCTCCCAAAAATTAGGTGGCTATATCGAGATTGATTTAAATCCCTTGTTTATGATTGTCTGATAGAAGACCATCTTGAAGTCCTATAAATTATTCAATAGCCTCATCATTTTGGAAGACATCCAAGGGTATATGGTCTTGTTGGTCATAGTCTGTGAGATCAGGGTATTGGAGATCTTTGTGGATAGTGAGGAAAGTGATGCCATCAAAAATATTGGTGTCAATGAGATCTTCATAGAGGATATACAATTAATCTATGTTTCTATCAGAAGAGTTGTCATTAGACATCATATTACTATCACTAACAAGATCATATGAGTCACTCCTAGGTGGTTTATATCCAATACCATGAATTTTTTTAATGCTCAAAAGGGGGTATGGGATTAAGGATCCATTATTCATGAATACCCAAGACTTTTCCTTTGTAATAAATGACTTCATGTATCTTGTTGGTGATAGGATATTTCTTGATTTGATAACATGAGTTAAAACCATCACCATATAACAATGAGTCATTGTAACATTTCATTTGTTCTTTGTATAGGAGCCCATTTTTTACAAATGAGAGGGAACCAACCTTATAAGAGTTTTATTCCTTATTTTAGTACATGGTGGGCCTCCCATAACTTTTAAAATAAGTGGGAACTATTGAAACATGGAACATCTCATGGATATCATATTACCCACAAATTTTATCTATGATTTTGAAGTGTGACATGATTGGGGAGGCATATTATTGGATGTGGATGGTAGGTCATCTAGATGGATATATGAAGATGATTTGGAAGCTTCTAGTTCTACATGCTTAAACTTATTATAGGTTTGATCTGTGATAGGATAATGGTTGATTTTATGGTTCCTTCCAAAAAATTTCAATATTGGTACAGTTGTGGGTCACCAGGAATTGTCACCTCCATAACGGAGTGTGGTAACTTGATGCATTGATCATAAGTGGAGGGAATAATGTGCATGGCATGAATCCATGGGCATTCTAGGAGGATGTTATATGGTAGGTCAATGTCAATGATGTGGAGGAGGGTTTGGTTTGTGACAGGTCAAACCATGATTCGTAAATGAATAGTATTAGTCAATTCTCACTCCACATTATCATATGATTTGATAGTGATGATGTGAGATTCTAATTTAGATTCATAATACCCAAGGTGATTAAGTTATTTTAATGTATAAATATTTAACCCAACCCATTTTTTATGAGTACCTACTTGACCTTGTGTTTGGTGATGATTGTCTCATTGTAAAATGGTATATTTTATGATGGTCCTGCTGAGGGAAGGTAATTTTACTCTAATTTGATTTGTTAACCTAAGTAAAAATGTCCTATGAATGCTTTTAATTGTGAAGGATCAATGCCAATAGGAATATTTCACTACTAAAGTAATTTATATAATACATCCTTATGAGCAACTAACATTTTAAGGAGATCCACTATGGATAACTAAGCAAGAGTCTTTTCGATTTGTTCAATAAGCTCATATTGTCCCCCAAAGGTGGATGTGTATGTTTTTTGAGTTGAGGGACCTTGGATGGTGAAATGGGAGCACCATGCAATGACAACACAATCTCAAGCTTTTATTTTGATTGTGGAAATGTGATTATCGGTGATCTGGTCAACAATTATGTCATAGTTATAAGGGGTTATGTAGTAATTAACATTGTTGGCACATGTAATTTTACCTTGCTTCTGACCTTAATTTTGATGTTGATTCAGTTGCTATTTATTCTTATCATGCTTAGGGAATGAATCCTTGAATATCCCCAATTGTTGATTCTTGGATGATGAAGCCTCATTATCTAGTTCGATCTCATCATAGTCTATAAAATCTTGGACCTAGTGTTTAAGCTTCATGCACTAGTTCATGGAATGACCTTTTATTTTATGTGTTAGGAAATAAACATTCCTACATGTGCAAGTAAATCATAAAATGATTGCGGAAATAACATAAGCTACATAATAAAAATACATAAACAAGAGAGACAAACCATAACACCGGATATACATGAAAACCCTTGCAAAACTAGCTAGGGAAAAGCCATGGGGCAAAGGTACCACTAGACTTCATTATGCATCGACAACTCTCTCTTACATTTCTTCTCACAACAGCCACAAACAAGTGCTAACACCAAGAACTTAGGTGAGCAAAGTTTACACCAAGCTATACATGCTCTAACCTCCAACATGAGCTGAGATAATAGCCTCCAAGCTCCAAGCTACAACAACCTTCTCCATGGATCCATCATGCACCTAGGTGAGAAAATCAAAACCCTACCTCTATGTTCCAAACTTCAACCTGCATTTGATGCTTACAACCCAAGCATCTAAGTGAGAAAGACATACAAGCCTTTTCAATTCTAACCTCTAACTATGGATCCAAAATGGAGAACCTCTAAAGGTTCCTCCATGATCCCCAAATGGGATAAACCATTTCCAAGGAGTACATAATGCTTTAATAGCATTTTACATCAAAGAGAAAGAGAGAGGTAGAGAATTTTGACCCACATGGGTGGGGAACATTATTTGGGGAATAGGAACTCTTATCCCCCACTTGAGAAAGGTCACACATGTGAAGGCATCTCATGATGCCACTTTTTGACCTTCTCCACTAGCCTCCAAAGGCTATGTCCCACATAGTGCATGATCATGTGATGTCCTTTTCTATCACCTTGTGCCAAAGTCTTCAAAGAATATCCTCCACCAAGCAAGCCCATGTGCCATCCCATGTGGCTCCAAAGTACCATGCCCCACTTCACACATGTGAGAGGAATGTGTAAATAAAATATTACTTGCTTGGGATCCAAGGGTCAAAAAAGTAGCCACCTACTTTGTCTTCTTTCCAAAGCACCCATGTGACTCCAACATGCCATTTCCCTCACACATGTGTGAGGAAATATTGAATAGTGACATATTTTGTCACTTTCCAACATGTGATCCTTGACTTTCTTGCACCATGTGACATCTTTGTCTCTTCTCCATGTGACTCCACACATGGGAATCTTGGACACATCTAGAATTATGTCCCACACATGTGACATCACCATGACCACTTTTGGGACCCTTCATGGGCCCTCATCTTGGGACCCTTGTGGGCCCCACTACCACATCACCTTTGCACCACATCATCTATATGCCATGTCATTTGCATGCCACATCACTGCACACTCGCATGCCATGTCACCATGAATAGTGACTTGTGAATAGTGACCATGAATAGTAATCATGAATAGTACTTCATGAATAGTGGCTTCACACCATAACATTATTAAAATCATAATATTCATCCTCTATGTACCATTTTGGCTTAGGTTGATTTTAATGAAAAGGGTTTTATCTGTGGATATATAATCATGTTTGTTATAACAAGTTTTTCAAAAATAGTTTCCAAAGATTCTCTGAGAGGAGTGAAGGTTCTTTGTTAATATTCATATTTAAGGGGTTGAGCCAATTGATGAGTAATGGATGGAATATTTTGAACATTTTGAGCATGTTTAGACTTACTCACTCCATCTCCCACTAATTTTTTTTACTAAAATTTTTTGGCATCTCAGTTTGTGTTTGATTTTGATTTGGAAAGCCTTTGGGAAATAACTTCACTAAGCCCTTGACAAAAAGTGATTTCTCTATTCAGACACCATTTTCAATGACTTCATCAAAGGTTGTGGTGTAATGTACTTCTAAATGAAAGTCCATTTCTTGATTTAGATTTATCACAAAGATGATGACTAATTATTTATCTAGAATGGTGTAGAGGAACCTAATAGCTAAATCCCACCATCTCTATAAGAACGAGGATAATTTTCCTTGTTGCATTGTTTATAATTTCAAAGTTCCATCATGGTCAATTCATGTTCCACATTATAGGATAAATGTCTTAAAAACCTTTATGATAAATTAAAAAATGTGGTTACAAATTCTTTTGGTAGGTGTAGAAACCAATCGAGGGCTTGGCTACCCAAACTTCTAGGGATCAATCAAATTACATAAATGTTGTTTTAGGAAACCTCTTGATATACCATACATAATTCTTTGACATATTCTCGTGGGTCTCTTTTCTCCTTTATATTTGTAAAATCTAGGTGGCTCAAAATGAGTGGGAAAGGGGATCTCTAGCATATTTTTTTCAAATGGATATGGACAAATCTCTTCAAATTTATACCTCTTATTTTGGATTCTTGCTTGAATTCATTGAAGAGTTTCTTTCATGGCTTGCCATTCTTAGGTGGATGGCATACCTTGAGGTGGTGTTGATGGATGTTATTTTTTATTAGATTGTTCTTTATTGTTTGATGATTGGTTAATTGATTATTATTGATGATGATTAGACAACTAATTTTAATTGGATTATTATTGGTGGATGTGGGTAGCTAGACCTATAAACCTTTAGCTAAGCTAATGGATTTCATCAAGGACATTGAGATTTTGGTCTTGGTTAGCATGTTATGTTAGATTCAAATCCCCTTTGCCTAGAGTAATATGAACAACCTTAGGATTCATATTTTGAGAGGTAGACTCAACATTAGCTTGGTCTTGTTCTACATGATGGCTAGAGGTAGCTTATTTTTTCTTAGGAATGCCTTGTTTCTTCTTGCTTAGGATGTGAGATAAGTCATTTGGATTGTAATTAATAGGAAGTCAAACAAATATCTCTACAAGGCATAGGAGAAGATCATATTTATGTTCAAATAGGTATTGGTCCATTTGGGTTTTTCCTTGATTAGTCTTGAACAAATTATTATATTCATCTTGGTATTCTCTTTGATTGACTAAACTATCATTATCATTGTTAAGAACACACTCTTGATGGAAGTAAAATGGGTTGTGATTAAAAGGATCCTTAGTTCCTAGATTTTGATTTCATTTGAACTAGTACCTTTTTGTAGGTGCCATGTTTTTTATCTAGTTTAAATTTGGATTTGTACTAATAGTTAATGTGACTTAACTAAATTAAACTGATTGGTTGGATGTTATTATTTGGATATTAGATTTTGGGTTGATCTAAGATGTTAACTAGATTGGTTTGGCACTAAATTTGATTTTAATATAAAAACTTGGTTTGGTTGGATTGGATGGAATTATTGATTGGATTTGTACCAAAAATTTGATTTGGATTGTGTTTTGAATGTTTTGACTTAGTTGACCTGGTTTACTTAACTTGGATGAGCTAGATTATTTTTATTTTGGATTTGACTTGATTTTGGTTTGATTTAGATTAACTTGGTTTACTTATTTTTAGGGAATGATATGTTCTTTGCACCACTATCCATTTGCGGTAAAGAGTCTCATAAAATTGGATAAACAAGGCTAGGTAGGGGCACCTATGTATACCTTTCAGTACATTGAGGCCTACATTCGTGATGAGGGTGTTGTCTATGGCCTAGGTATTGGTGGATGAAATAAACTCACTTCACGACGTTGGTAAAATGGATGACCACTTAACCAATAACAATAAATATTCCTTAGTTTATATACATCACCATAACTCAGGGTTTGTCTGTACATTATGTGATGAAATACCAATCTTAAGACCCTAAAAATATGAAATAAATTAGGCGTGCATTATTTATAATTCCCAACATCACTTTTCAGCATGAGGGAAGAGCATATGTAGTGTGTCCTAAGAGTACCACAATTGATTTAAGCCACTTTTGATTCCCAAGTTCACCTTACGATGTGAGGGAAGAACATACATGATACAAAGAACACACAAACACATAAATAAAGATAATACAATGATAAAAAAATAAGATTGGTTAATTTAGCTTAAATATTTAAATTGTGTGTGTTTGGTTAATAAATATGTCTTTGGATAGAGAAAACCTATAGTAAATCAATATTTAGTGTGATAAAAATATCCTCAATAGATGAATAGATAAAAAATAATACACAAATAATGTGACCCAGCACACAAATGGAACTCAATAGGACACAAATGCTTGAATTGACGCAAACTTTGCAGAGTTTGTAAAGACATCAAGATATAAAAGTAAAAAATAGAAATATTGAGATGTTATTTGACTTGACATAAAAATTTCTTTGAAAAATATGCTCAATAGGTGAATAGATAAAAAATAATACACAAATAATGTGACCCAACACACAAATGGAACTCAATAGGACACAAATGCTAGAACTAACACAAACTTTGCAGTGTTTGTAAAGACATCAAGATATAAAAGTAAAAAATAGAAATATTGAGATGTTATTTGACTTGACATAAATATTTATTTGACTCACATAAATGATGATACTAAAAAACAATGTTCTTTTGACCAAAAATGTGGATGTTATTTGACTTAACACAAGCACTGCTCTGACTAATGTAGACGCTAACATGCAAACATACATGAATGTTCAAATGTAGACACTAATCTGATTGAAACAAATGTTATTATAATTTAAAAAGATGTTATTTTGACTATTGTATATGTTGACACATAGATAGATAAGAATGAGCAAGCACACATGCTAATTTAACCGGTGTAGACATCATTCCCAAGAATGAAGACATTGTAAAGCTAAAAAATATTTTTTAATCTAAATCTAATAAAATTACACTCAAGTCAAATCTAAATGGACATTAAACCAAGACCAACTAAGATACCATGTCATTATAATCAAATTTTAACTAAACGATTATGGGATTGCAAGTTTCACTGGGTGTGTCAAATGTAAACACAAGATAATTGCTAACAAAGCAAAAGCATTAGAAATCAAAGTGACAGAATGGTTGATGACTTGGATGCTTTATTAATTAAGTTGATTGGTTTGTTGCTTGATGACTTGGATGCTTGATTCAGAACTCAAAGTGACAGAATGTTCGTAGGATACATGAGCTTGTTGGAATGAGAGGATGTGAGATCAATTTATAGATACTCAAGATGAATGTGGATCATTGATCTGGATCTAAGATTACTAGTTGAGAATGAATCCTTCTCCTCATTTAAGGAGAGAGGTTGAGGAATAAATGTTGGAGTCTGGATGTGTAAAGCCTTGGATTTATTAAGAGTGTCCTCTCTTTTCAATTTGTCTCTTGTATGGTATTTTGGGAAGATTTGATGACAAGTGGGTGATGATGTCACAAATTTGAGATGACAAGTTGATGGATTTGATTTTTGATTTTTTTTTATATTATGGAAATTATATTTTCCATGGATTTTTTGATTTAGGCTTAATTAGCTAATTTGACATGATTTATTAACTAATTAATTTTGATTTGGAATTTTTGGGATTTTGCAAGGTTCATTGTGCAAATGGAATTAGTCTATTAATTGATCAGAGGTGGTGCTCTTAAAACAATGATGCTACCTAAGATTTCGTTGATGAAATTAGGGGCATGATACAATGTAATAATGTGGTTAGTGATATGATGATAAGATTTGGGATGAAAAAACAATTGACTCAATAATTCGAGATGATGGGAGAACTTAGAGTTTGATTGCGCGAGAATGTGGAATAATGAATGGTGAATAGTAATGATATCAGAGTGATGGAAAAAAAGTGTCTACACATTAAATGTCTAATCAACTCATTCAATGTTCACTCAATAAATTTGACCACTTATTCCAACCAACTTATAAATTCTTAACCAATCCATTAAATGCATTTGATTGATAGACTCAATATCCTCTGTTTAAATTCAAAAATAATAAATAAATATGAATTACATCTGACCATCCATATTCCCTCCAAACATCTATAAATTGATGCTTATTCCTATATTGTGGAGACAATCATGATCATCACATAAGCTATCTAAATTATCATCATGCATCCACTTGAGATCGAAATATATAAATCACCTTATCATCATGTTTCTGAAATCTATTGGATAGGAGTTTCATTTGAGCAACCACATATCAAGTGATTAAGATCAAATCCTAGGTAACAAAGGAAAAGTGTCTTCATTATTGATAAGTGGAGGTACATCTTGTGTTTTTATCTTTCATACTCTCTCTGAAGTTTATGTTGAGTTTAGAATAGGAGTTAATTGTCATTGCCAGTTCCTAGCTTTAAAGTTCTAAATTTTTCATTCGTAAGTTACCATTCAACTAACACTTTTTGTGATACTCATAAAGAAGGATTGTCATAAAAACCAATTACATATTTTCCTTTTCGCTACGTGGTGCAAAGGGTTAATAATATAAATACTACTCATTCTAATAGATTCATCAACTTACAACTCACAACTTATATACCTATTAAGATATCATGAGCATAAATCGAAGTTGATCCTAAGTTTTAAGTGTTTGGGAAAATCTAATCCACAATGATAGAGGAAGCATAATTAATTATTGTTTTATTATTGTTTTTCAATTTTGAGATGCCAAGTCTCAGGTCTCAAATTATGTTTTTATCTGACATAGAAGCTATTAAGAATAAAATGTGAGAAATTACCCCATACTTACAAAGACAAACACAAAAATGAGCAAAGAAACAAACTATATAAAACCATAACCTACATAATCTCTCGCCAATGAAGGTTGTTTCACACCTTCAACCTATGCAATCTAAACACTATTAGATAACCCCACTAAATTTGTAACATAAATTTCATCCATTTTACAGACAAAAAATACTATGAAAGTTATCCATAATTTTTTTGGAAAAAATCATTACTTGTTAAAAGTTTAAACATTACAATCTGTTCACTATCTATACCTATCCAATAATAAATGATGCAATTATCATGTACTTTGTTGTGTATGTTGTCATTTTAAGTCCAATAAAGGACCAGATTCAATTGTATTTGTGAAAAGAAGTAACAAAGATTGTGGTTGAACAAAAAGCTCCAAATATGTATACCCAAGTTCTTTTGTGAAGAGTATTGTTTATATAATAAATGTTATTGTAAACAAATAGGTTTTATTATTAAAATAACAAAAGCAAAAATAATAACAAAAATGATGTTTTAGGTACAAGTAAAAAACTATTTTTTTTTTTTGTTTATATGGGAATTGGTTATAATCTTTCATTGTCTCCATCTAAATTTGGAGTTTTACTTTGATAACTGTCAAGTCACCTTTATGTTTCATCTGTCGACTCTCGTCAGACCTAGATTTATGATTTAGATATAATCCATACTCTTCTCTGTAAAAGACAATTGAAGTGAGAGACACTTTCAAGAATTCAGATTTCGAACCGTTGACCTTTAACTGAAAAATACTCAATGAATTGCTAATCGCACTACTAGTCACACCTGCAAGTAAAAACTATTTTGACTATAGGGAAAAAAAATTGAAATAATGCGATGAAAATGAAGCATATTTTGCAAAATCCATCGGTTGTATGACATATAGAAAGAGAAGAAATGTACATGTGTCGGATACGAAATTGAAAATTGTGCTCGATATAATGAAATCAACCACCTACATTCTCGAGACTTGTATAATACACAAACAGTGGCAAAAAGAATTGTTACTAAGCGCCTGGCGTTTGAAGAAGGAGATTATTATGCCCATTTGGAAAGTTTAGGCTCTAACAAAGAAAAGTTTAGGACAGATTTTCACGATGCTATGGAGGCTCTAAAAAATAAAGTTTGGCCTCTTGAGTAACGAGATGCAACATGTATAAAGTAACCAAAAAAACTATTATAACATGAGTTGTATAAATTGACCTGGCTGGATGTCCATTCCAATCATGGTATTGGGGATAGGGTTATGTTTCTTTTCTACTAACAACATGGATCGACGGCCTTCCCACCATGCTACGTTGGGGAGCCACGTCCTCTATATCAGATCTGCTACAAAGGAAGTTTAAAACCCTTATAAAGTTGTAACAAAACCCCTTCTTTAACAACATGTTAAGCATTAAAAATAAAGATAACTTCGGACGTGCTCAATGATATTTGATTGGGAGTGAGGGATTGATCTGATCTGTAAAGTTGAGAAGACTATGTTTGCATATGCCATGTTGCCGATTCAAAGGAATTTTTTAGTTACATTTGACATACAAAACTAAATGTTTGATGTGAAATACAAGTATTAGCTACCCCATACATCCGTTATGTCAAATTAGAATATATACAAGTGCTAATACATTTCCTACTACTCTCTCATATGGTGAACAATTATGGCCACAACTTCAAGCATGGAGTGCTTTCCCATTCCATGAGTTCATTCAATTCATATTCAATTATCATAACAATATAAAAACAAAAACAATGAGTTCAAATGTTCATATCAAAAATATTCATAATATAAAGTTTTATTATGGAAAAACTTTCATACAAATGTTTATATCATGAGTTTTATTATAAGCCTAATACAATCATAAAGTGGGCATGGCTTCAATAGAGTAATATATAAGTGTAACTCGTTTATGAAATCAACCCTTACCTCTTCTATGATAGACTCCAACTCTTTCCTTGAATAATACTCATATCCAATTCTTCTTCTTAGTTATCATAAGTTGAGATGTTATCCCTTCATTTTGATGGTTGGGAATTCAAACTAAATAAATGCTTTTTGTTATTCTTTTTTGTTATTTATATTTAAACAATCCTCTTTTGGAATTTACCTAGTCAGATTTGTTGTTTTCTTTTTTGTCTTTTTTCTTTTTTTCCTATTTCATGTTTTATTTATCTTTTATTGACTTTGGAGATCCAAAGTATCTGCAGTATTTTCTGATCCTACCTCCTTAATGAGAAGAGAAAGTACTCACTTTGGTAGGAAAAACAAAATATACTTTTTAGCTTCTTCATTAAAATGATTATTCATCCTTATCTTTCAATAAGAATTCGATGATTGTTTGAACTTTATGCTCATGTAAAACCATAATAATTATGGTTCCATTGTGTCCTTCAACTATCTCAAGTGATGTCCATAACTTGTTTATTAACATGGTAGCAATTGTATTCTTTTTGATGTCACAGTTGTCTCATTATGATTTTGGTGTCTTCTTGATGGTTAATTGTTACAAGATGCTTCTTAAATTTTTGTGTCAAACAAATTTTGTTTCATGTTGCTTCATGATGTTGAGGCTGCAAGCTTGCACCTTCTTTTGTTCGAATGGAAAAAGTGATGAACGACCCTTCCTCTAGTTTTTTTTCCTTCTCCCCATGAAGACCAATCTGAGAATGAGATGCCATAGATGAAATATACATTACTATGCACAAAGCAATACATTACAAATATGATATTTTATGCATGTTAAAACCCTTGTGATGGAAAACAACAGACTACAATGACTATTATGTTTGATGCAATTTGTTTTGACTCTTCCTATTAAAACCCACTACCATAGTGAAACATACATAATACAATGAATTACCATGCCCAAAATTGTATGTTAAAATAATTAATAAGTGATAATTTATGCACTGCAATAGATGTCATTTAAAATATTCTTTGGATTTGTATGTGTTTAAATATAAATTTAGATAAGGGGATATCTAGGGTTAAGTGGTATCAGATTATGTTTTACACAAGGATGATGAACTAACATAATGAGTAGGCCAATTAATAGCAATTCAAATAAATAATATTATGAAGTTATACACCTGAAATTGTTAAAAATGGTAAAGTACAACTATTGATATATATTACATTGAATATGGAATAATACTTATCTGGATATTGTGCTCATGCAGGTTTGATTTGTAACATGCTAGAAGTGGACTAGAAGATGATCCTAGAATATTCATCAGATCCTAATAATATTCTCTATGTGGTCTTGGACACTTGTATCGGATTTGGATAGTTGTGTCGACATATACATCTAAATTCAATGCATATGTCCTATAAATAATAATGATTAGATTTGGATGTAACCAACTAAAGCCTTCTTGGTTTTATATCGAATTTATTTTGATGTCTTCAAATTGTGCACACAAGTTGTCACTCTTTGTCAAATGATCAAACCTTAACTTCATCCTTGGAGTGACTATGAGAAAAACGGGTTAGTGGGCTCACAGTGTCGAATTACCCCAATGACCCCTTTCTTAATGGGCATGGCTTACATAACCAATACTCCAAAGAGAAACTCATACTTATATAATTATCCCATATGTGTTGGCTTGTGTGTGTACAAAGATGCAATGTGTGATAAGCATAAAAACGTAGTGACCTAGCTTATAACTTGGCAAATATGGCTCATGAGATATTCTTTGAATACTTTAGATTTGTTAAAATACAACTCCTAATACTGATATGGAAAAAGGGATGAATAGGGTAGGTTTGCTTACTTGAATGCTTTATTGAGTGATTCTTTGTATATTGCCTCGTGAGTTGTATGTGATTTCTAGGCGAGAAATGAATGAGGGTTGATCTTGTATATATACCAATCCATTTTAAAAATATCTCACATTAAATCACTTAGGCCAACCTTTATGATACATTGAATTTATAAATTAGATGACTTTTAGGCACTAGACAACTTGTAGGAAAGGTGGGCACTTGCATCAATGTAGGTGTCTATCTGAGATGCAAGTGTCTAGGAAGCAAAAAAATAATTATAGGTCCAAAACTGGCATTGAAAGATAATAATCATGTTTAGAGATTTTTTCATAGTATAAAAGTGCTAGTCATCAGTATAATAATGGTCAGACTAAGAGATAAGCAATTTAGGTACAAAGAGATAGTGAACGTGAGCATTTTAACAGTGGGTAGGTCTATAACTGTAAGGCATAACCATGATGGATATTTTCCAAGTATATAAGACCGAAGTACTACATAAATCATATTTTAGTATCTATAACATGCATAGAACATTTTCATGTGAACAATTTGTATACTATAATAATAAAGAAATGTAAAGTAACTCACTACTACTATTGCGATGCTCGGCTTTCAATAAATGAATACATCTCAACATGCTAGAAGTGCTTGATATTCCAAAGTGCCTCTCTTCTACCTTCCATGCTATGTACATGCTATAAAAATTGATGGGAATGACATGCATGCTTTGCATATATAAATAGGTATGAAACATGGGAATGTAAATGCCTAAAAACTAGCACAAATCCATCTTAACATGGATCTTATATATGCCAAGAGATATCCAAGGTATTGGAGGTGTCAATCCATGTGTTCCTACACTTACGTTGTGGTGGGATTTCTACTTGAATTCTTTTGAATACCTCTTAATACATATAAAATCAATGTTAATGTGGATTTATGGTAGTGATGGTCATTCATTGTCATAGTCCATAGAGATGATTAACTTGTAATTAAATTTTTTTAAGTCTTCAATGTACTATATTCTTAGAAAAGTTAAATTTATAACATCAGGTGCATGTGTTGTTTATTTATAATTATTAAGAGTTACAAATTGATTAAAATGGTAGGCACTACATCTACCCACTCAAACACACCAAAATTCCATGTTAACATGAGGTACAAAACATGTCCCTTGGTACAGATGACACAATCTTGAATATGGCTCTCCTTAATTGTGTCTCCTAAGTGGACATGCTACTCTATACTCATTCTTGATGAATGGAATGCCTTTTTACTTTTAAGACCAAGAGGAATTAGTTATCTACTTATGTATTCTAGCAAATGGAACCGTGATTGCAATTTGGTAATGCTTTTGGAGTGCTACTCATATAGAGTGTTCTCCTAATTATGAATGCTTGTCAACATATTTACAAGCATCTTCCTTCCAAACCATACAAATAATTAATCCAAAAAATAAATTATAATTTATCACAACTAATTTCTTCAATGGTGATGGAAATACATGTGAATAATGTTCTTCCAAGCTTTATTCTACCCAAGTAATCTTTACTTATTTTTCTGCTATAGGAGGCTCTTCTTCTCCAACTTTTGTTTGTGGATTCCCTTGTTTTCCTTTTACATTATTTGGGTGAATATGTGGATCAAATTTCTAAAACTTCACATCCCAATTCCCACTCATCTTGCAATGACTAAAAAATGTTAGATAAGCAATTACCTCCCTTATCTTAGAGTGTGTATTCTTGTCATCCTTTCCTCATTTTCATGTTTTTTAAAGAGCAGATCCTTCCTTACCCACTTTAATAGATCCCTTTGGCTCTTTTTTGTTGGATTTTTTCATCTTACACATATACATACTATGGTCATGCTTCACATAATTAATACAAAGAATAAGATTCTAATATCCATGCACTACATGACCCTTTTTTAACATTGGAATCAAATGATGAAAGACACATCATGTGCATACATTATTTGGATGCCTTGATGTTTGATTTCTACATTCTTTAGATTCCCAAGTTATGAAATTGGTGGAAGCTAGTGTCCCCATTTCTTCCTTGTATTTGAATCATGTAGATGAAGTATTGGTTCAATTCCTTCTCCTCATCCATTGCTTGAAAGTTTTCCTCTCTTTGGTAGTAATTATTTGGCCTATTGAAGTGGCGCCGTGATACCTTCCTCATGTTTTTATTATTGTACACTCTTTGTTGATTCCATAAAACTATCTTGAGGATTTACAAAAACCATGTTAAGAATGCAATTAACTTATTTGAGCTGATTTTGGTATAGATGTGGCTTAAACTCCTCCTCTTTGGAAGCTTCTCTTGATTGGAATGCATTATATAATCCTCATCAACCTAAATGGTATTGATAATTCCTTATCCATCCTTTTCAATACATTTTCCGCTATATATCATCTTCAAAAATTTAGATTCAATTCCTTTAGTATACTTCTCAAAGTTACCAAGAGTCTCCCTTTGCATCTCACTAGGAAAATCAACAATGGGTGAGGTGCTTGCCATGCTTTCCACCTTTATGAATGGATTTTTTTTTTGTAGATGTAGGCTTCTTTGTAATAGAACTCTCATCTTTCATCTTTTCCTCTTTACATGCTTTTTGAAGCTTGGCCAAAATATCCTCTTCTGAAACCAACTCTCATTGAAATTTCTCCACAACTTGAAAATTCCTCATCTCCATTTTCCCCATCTCTTCAAAAATAGAATTCCCATATGAAAAAATTTGGGCTTTAAACTTTTTCACTTTCTCTTTAATTTAAATAAATAAATGTGTGTGGTGATAAATATTTACCTTTGATTTTTTCTCTCCTCTTCCATGTGCTACACCAACTCCTTAGCTCTTGGTTATCTTCTTGTATGTGTAGATTGCAAGATTGGAGTTATTCAAGCCCCTCAATTTTTAAATATTTTCTCATGGATGGTATATGCAACATTCTATAATTCTCTAATATTTAATTAAAAAATGGCATGAAAACTTGTTGCTACATAAAAACCTAAATAAGTTAGCAAAATTATGTATGAGCCATAAGGAACGACTTGGTACTAATACTAAAATGATCTATAAACTTGGGAAGACTATGTGTTGCTCATTCAATGAACTTGCTATTAAAATTCAATATACAAAGCTAAATTTTATATGTGAGATACAACTATTAGATTACCCTTACATCTTTATATGGGATTAGAATGTGTGAATGATTTCATACATTTTCTACTCATATGTTGAACAGTCACAACCATTACTTCAAGCAAGGTTTGATTAAACTTTTGTCCCATTCCAAGATTCCATTCATTACATATTCAACTATCATAAAAAAATTGAAAATAACGAGTTTAAACACACACACATGTAAATAATAATCACAACACAAGGATTTACCATAGAGAAACTCCATGTAGAAAAACTCATAGCTTGTAAATGGTTGCCTATTGGGCTTGATATTGAGATCAATACAATCACAAAGTTGACATCACTCTAATGGATCAAAATACAATTGAAATTCCTCTTTTAGAATCAACATGTTTCTCCTATTATAGACTCAAATGCTTCCATTGCTTAACACTCACATCCAATGCTTCTTCTTAGCTCTCACAACCCTTGCTTTAACCCATATCTCCTACTCTGGACTCTAGCTCTTCCCTTGAATAACACTCACATCCCATGCTTCTTCTTAACTCTCACAAACTTTGATTTTATGCCTTTATTTTTATGGTTGGGAATTGAAACTGTACCAACACCTCTTGCTCTTATTTTTTTAATACTTGAATAGTCCCCCCTTTTGAAATTTAGTGAGCAAGTTTTTTTTTTTTTTCATTTGTCTTTTTTTTGTTGGTTTTGTTTTATTTTGGGGTTGTTTTATTAACCTTGGAGGTCCAAACTACCTAGAATATTTTCTTATAAGGAATGCAACTACAATTACATGAAAATATTATCTATGGGAAAGACACTTTGTTACCCAACTTACTACCTTATGATCCTAATGTAGCATTTCATAGTTTGCAAGGGCAAGCCCAATTCTTATCAATGAAAAGTAAACCAATTCCAGATTGTTTTATGCTTTAAGATCCTAAGATCACATTTCCTAGCTTGCATTGGTAGGCCATTTTATTCTTGATGAAAGATGCATTCATCATTATTGCAAATGTTTTGACCTATTTTGTGATATAAATAGATTCATGCGTTGGCAAATATCTCTTAGTGTAATAAAAAAATAAGTATCTGAATGAATTATCCATATATAATATCATATTAGTTAGATAACTAATCTTAGAAAATCTATCTTTAGGGGAACAATATATTTTCAAACATAATGCAGAAATTAAAACAATCAACATTATGAGATTGGGGATATCAATAGAAATTTATCAAGATAATGAAACCAAATGTGTCCAAACATTCATTCAGATAATTACTTTGTAGGCAACTAGATGTTAAACAAAAAATTACATAAATAAAACAAAAATTTATCCTACTCCATTTGTTAACAATACACATTTTGCCAATATTCATTTGTGTCACAAATAAATTTTTAATTTTTTTGGTGTATTTTGTAATGTTTTTGATAAGATCCTTCCCCTTGATGGGTGATTGTATAAATCATGTATATATCAAGTATGATCAACATAATTTTATAAGGTGTAAATATGATGTGTATGGAATAAGGGATTATAAATTTAATAGTGAAATGTACACATGTCATGTGGTCTGAAATTGTAAGATAATATCAATGTGTCATGATGTATGAACCCTTCCAATTAGAACTTAGAAAAATATTCTTTAAAATATTTTTTCCATACAATTTAAAATACCATCTAAAGGTTCCTTAACTAATTTTAACCAATTTTATAAATCTCACATGAATAAAAGTATAGAAAAGTAAAATAGTTTTCCATTTATAACACATCCATGAATACAAACTAAATTTAACAATATTTATAATTTATTTGATAAATAATTAAAGTACATGTTTCTATATAACATACATTAATTTCATAAATAGGAGTAACCATACATATAAAACAAAGAGATAAAATCATCCATTAATTAATAATCTTATTTATTCATTCTTAAAATTAAGATCATCAAATACATTTCCATGTACAATTTCCTTAGTTACATCAAAATTCATAGTTTACATGATCAGATCTTCCTCTGTGTGTGTGTGTGTGTGTGTGTGTGTGAGTGTGAGTGTGAGACAAACATGTAAAATATCAAGTCTACTAAATGTGAACACAAAGAATTTAAGATATTATAATTTAAGATAGATTTTTTTATAATAAAAGGGAGAACATCATTGGAGGTTTTACGTCCAACCATAGAGCCTTTAGGATCCCTTGAACACCTCTTATCTACTTAGATTTTCCTTACCCTTTATGAGAAATGGAGATACATAACAAAAAATAATAAATGAATCATTGTGTATATAGGTAAATACTATAGCTAACTCCACACAACACAAATCAAGTATGACAATGATTTAGAATATGAAGTGATACAACCCTAATGACCATATGACTTAAGAATTAAAACTTTCACCTTGTCACTTCTAAACTTAGTAATATGTTGTAAGTTGATGTGAATTAAGGATTTTATCAATCACTTATTACTCATTTTCCTAAGTATACAACCCAATCCCTAAGGTGTAGCTAATTTGCTCTATTGTAATAATACATTTGTAACATTGTGATCTCCATAAAAAAATTACACTAGAAATCCTTAAAAAAATCACGAGGGATAATGTATCACACATGTTCCCCTTACCACCCATTTTGAAGATAAAACAACCAATAAACCAATATAAGATAAATAATAATAACATAATCTTTAAGTTAAAATTAAACATAAGAAATGACACACATAAGATACTCCATATTTCACTTGGGAAACCCTTATGGGAAAAAAATATCATAGTAAATTTATTTAATATTGTATTAACTAAACCATCTTATAATAATTTAATTCTTAGTTATTATTTAATTGCATGTGTGGGTATATATAAGCACATCAATAGGTAACTGCCAAAAAATTCTTACAATACCATGGGTACCAAAACCATGGGCTAAGACACAACTCATAATGGTTCCACATAAAACTATGTGTTATAACACTTCCCATACTATTTTTGTTTTTTAGATAGATACAAAGATTTTGATCGAAGCAACTAACCAGTTACATCAACGATCAAAACTGGCTGATACCAATACTACCACCACAACTGACAAATACCAATATTCTCGCCATAAATAGAATTTACATTCCTTGCCACAATATTCCTACCATAACTGACATTTAAATTCCTTGCCATAATATTCCTACCACAACTGGCATTTACATTCCTACCACAACCAAAATTTTTACCACTTATACGGCCATAACCAACCTATACCAGTGAAACAACCACAACCAACCTTCCAATACCTCCAAGATTTGAACTTGTGTGGTGCATATAACAACCAAGTTGATTTACCAATGCACCCCCATCTCATCGGTAAAACTTCCCATACTATTAATTTAGGTAATAATATCTATTAAATCATAAAATGTAAATGTGTTCCTAAAAATATTACCTTGCCTGGTTATACAATACGTAAGGGGTATAACACATTCATAGTATACAAAAAATATCTAAAATTATCCCACTCATTGAAAAAATTGAATAGGGTTCATAGCTACATACTTTTAATAGATGTGGGTAGCCATGCTCTTTTATCTTCTACACTAAGACAAATTTTCAATACTTTTGTGAGTCAATCAACAACATTTTAATGTGTCCATCTTCTCTGATAATATCTTCTTCTACTCCACATTTCCCAAACAAAATGAGAAATCAACACATTTCATTTAAGATCAATCCTCGATTATTTTAAAGAAAAATTACACTATAATTTTAAAAATATTTCCTTACATCCTTTTACATGAACCCAACAATGGAACACAACCTTTGAAGCCAAACTGCTTCCTTACTTGCATGAGTAGTAAACATGTACTCATCCTTTGTGGTGGATATATCAACTCTTGATTTTTGTTTTCTCATCCAACTTACAGATCCATTGAACAAGTGGAATACATATTCATTAGTAGTTATATGAAAATCAAGATATCCATCCCAATCATAATCCATAATGCCATGCACACTCAATGTCTTACTTTGACTAGGATTACCCAAATAATAGATAAACATCCTACATATATACTTGAAGACTTGTTCATCATAGTCTAATGTACCTTGTTTATATTTTACATACATATACTCAGTACTACCATTGAATGATATATATATATATATATATATATATATATATATATATATATATATAATGGTATGTAATGTACCACATATATATATATATATATATATATATATATATATATATATATATATATATATATATAAGATAAAATAAAATATGTAATGGTATGTACCGTATATATATATATATATATATATATATATATGTGGTACATACCATTACATATTTTATTTTATATATATAATAAAATATGTAATGGTATGTACCCCACAGACACACACACACACACACACATATATATATACGGTACATACCATTACATATTTTATTATATATATATATATATATATATATATATATATATATATATATATATATATATATATATATATATATATATGTATATGTATGTATGTATGTATGTATGTATGTATGGTACATACCATTACATATTTTATATTTCCAATAACACTAACATATGGGACTTGAGACATGTCTCAATTTTCTATTGTGTCTTGGGACATTGTTTAGTAGATTTTTTTTATCAAACAAAAAATTACTAAAATGTTTATTTTATTACATCCTGAATCTTTGTGAAATCACCTAAGTTTTTTTGCTTTGATTTATCCATACTTTTTTGTTTACATGATCTCTGTTAATTTCTATGCCTAAAAAAACATTGACACCTATATCCCTTGTATCAAACTAATATGATAATTGAGACTTATCTTGACTGATTATTTATTTACTATTACCAATTAATAAAATATTATCTACATAAACACTATGATTACAAAATTTTCACCTTCTTGTTTAAAACACACACAAGGATCAACTTTTATTCGTTCAAGTTCAATTAACAACACATACCTGCCAAATTTTTGATTTCACATCCTTGGTGATTAATTTAATTTGTAAAGATAATTTTTTAGATTGCATACTAAATCCTGCTTTCCCTTTACCTTAAAAATGTCTAGTTATATCATGTAGGTTTTTTCTTCAAGCTCACTCTAGAGAAAAGTTATCTTTACATCCATATTTTTTATTAAAGCTAAAAGAAATTTTATTGAATTTATCTTAGCAATAGGAGAAAAGGTGAGTTTTATACTTATCCATTTTTCATTTTTAAAAATACTTCTTCTTGAATACCCATTTACAACCAACAAGTTTTCCACCTGGAGGTAATGTCAAAAAAATTCATGTATTATTGTTATCTAAAGAGTCCATTTCTTCCTCCATTACCTTATTCTAATACTTATTTTAATTTAAGATAAGTGCCTCCTTTAAAGTCATGAAGTCTTCTTCAGTAATTGACAAAAATGATAAAATAAATGCAAAATGAAAATTAGGAGGACTATACCTTTATGATATTCCTCTCACTCAATATGTTGTTCTCAAAACTAGAGTTTCTAGTTCTAAACTTTTTGGTTCATTATCCTCTGCTTCATCTGAATCTTCCTTTTGAAACTCCCTTTCTAGTTCATCTTATGTAGTTGCTTTGAATTTAGACACAACTTCTACCTATTCTAGTTCAACAGGGAATTGTTCTTTTGGTTGTCCTTATTTGTAAACACCCTTAACCTCTCTAAAGGTATATTTTGATTGTAAAAATTCTTCTTAATTTTGAGTTTCCATAATGATATGCTTTTACACTATTATTGTATATAATAAATATACACTTTGTTGATTTTCTATTCATATTAGTTTTTTATTTATTAATTTTGGAATATACATATAAGCATCACAACTAAAACCCTAAGTTGTTTGAGAGAGGGTTTATTACCATCCATACTTCTTGTGGATTTTTATAAACTAGGGATAATTTGCATGATCTATTGATTAGGTAATAGGTATTCATAATTGATTCTCCTTAAAACTATCTTTCTAAGCCTACAACACTTAGCATAATTATCACCTTATCCATTAGAGTCATATTCATTCTTTCTAAAACTTTATTCTATTCTGGTGTATATGGATTCATCTTTTGCCTTTCTATTCCAAAGTCCCTACAAAAATTTTCAAAAAAATTAGATCATTATTCTCTACCATTATCACTTCTCATGATCTTAATATTATTTTTGGTTTGGTTTTCAACAAGAGCCTTAAACTCCTTGAAATTATTGAAAACCTCAAATTTATGCTTGATATAGTAATGCCACATTTGTCTTGAGTAGTCAACTATGAAAGACACATAATATAATGACTTTATTAGAGATGTAACTTTCATAGGTACAAATACATCTATATGTATTAAATAAAAATTACCATTTTCTCATGTAACTCTATTCAAAAACTTTACTCGAGTTTGCTTCTCATATACAAAATGTTCATATAAATCAAAATCTAAAGAACAATAAAAATACCTTTAGTGATACCTATATTTTTTAGTACTCAAAGCCCTTTCTCTTGAATATGATCTATCTTTTGATTCAAGAGCATTGTATTTTATACATGTAGTATAGGACTTTGCCCAGTCCATTTATATCCTCAGGAATAACTGAGCTATTACACCCATCATTCATAGTGGTTTACTCAATCATGAACAATGTTTTAGTTTGGACTCTTCTTGAAAATACTATGGATTCATGAACCATCTTGAAACTTTCTTTTTTAAATATTATTTGCACACCCACATCATTAATATTGATTATAAAAATTATATTTCTAGCTAAAACCAAAATGTTCAGAAAACTAGAGAGGGTTTTAACCCTTCCATTTTTAAACATTAGCTTGAATTTACCTCAACCAAAAATCTTGTAGGTAGAGTTTTTTTTCCAAGAAGAAATCACCTCCATTTATTTTTCATATTCACATAACCACCCCCATATGGGAATATGCACTAGAGTCAATTAACCCTACATCGTGGTATCCATGTGAGTTTAATTCTCCTATGAATAGATCTCTCGAGTATTCACAAGGGTTATTTATTTATACATACTGGGAATAATTAGATGACTTACTCTTATCGACTTCTTTAAATCTATAGTTTTTCTAAAAATTCCTCTTGTTGATGCTTCTAATTGTACCACAGGTGCTCTTAGTGTTGAAAAAGACTTCTCATTTTAGGATTTTGAGAATCCATGGCATGAGTTGCAGTTTGTGACTATTCAATGATTGTCTATGGTGGAATAGAAGTAAAGTATGAAAACTATCCACAATATTTATTTGATTTAGTGGTTGGGAACCACCAGGGTCTATACTATTTGAATCCTTAATAGTTATGAGGATTCAGTAGTTAAACTAAATGATTATTAACAATGACCTCTAAGCTAGAGTGAATCTTGATAAAAATAAGAAAAAAGAAGGGTAAGAAAGAAAGAAACATGATTGCAAGTTTTCATCTAAAATATAATGACAAAATTCCAACTAGTTTGAGCACATTTGAACCAATTTATGTTATAAAACAACATAAGCTCAAATTATATCACAAATCAGGGAAAATTCAAAGGAAAAATATAAATCATAAGCAAGAACCAAATTTATTTTAAAGGTTTTCTATTATGATCTGAATAACCTAATTACATCCAAATACAGAGCAAATAAAATGAAGTATATTTGAGGTCTTTACAATCAATTTAGCATTTAGCACAAATTAACAACCCTATGACAAAGAATGTAACTCAAACAATAAGAATCATTCAAATTCAAGATAACTCCCCATAATTGAGATATAACATATACATTTAATGGAAACTATCTAGATAATCTTTATAGAATTCCTTATTTTTATTAAATGCTCTTGGTATCAATTGCTCAAAAAATCCCTCTTTACAAATGGTAACCATCTTCCTATTTATAGGAAACATAGACGGTTAACCGATTAACTTTCAAAAATATCCAGATGTGGATAATGATATCTATCTTTGATACAAAGCCATAATGCAAAAAAAAATCATGTCAACTTGACAAGAAAGAGTATATGTTAATAGACTAACATATACTTTACAAAAAGAATATTCTGTTAGGAATTTAATTGGTGGGTCCTTCCATTTATCCCTATCTGAGGAAGTCTATCACCTTGGTGTACTACTCCTTGATTGCTCAAAATCCATTGCAAACTTCATTAGACAATCCTCTTCTTTATCTGCTTACTTTTCAAATTCACTATCTACCCAAGATACAAGTTCCTTGACACATTGTGCTTCTGTAATTTGCTTCCCTACAAAATTAATGGTATAAGGGGTCTTTAGGTTGTACTTAGATGAATGACCTTGGCTATCTTTGATGCCTTGGATGTGGGTACCAATCCTCTACTTGCATTATTCATCATCAATCATGCCTAAATTAGTGGTTTGAGAAGGGTTATTTAATAGATTCCCTAGAAGTTTCTCAATCCAGTTTACTAAGTCTATGTCTCTCTTTATGAAGTCCTTAAAATCACTACTCTAGGTGATCCAATCTTCTTGTTTATCTACCAAAACTACCATGAGGATGTCCAGATGTCTGAGTTTGATAATCTTGAAGTTCAAGACCTACTTTGTCTTATGCACCTTGATGAGCTCCTCCATCTAAGCTTGAGAATTATGCCATTGGGTGATTAAGGCTTATTCCATCTTAACTTGATGGTTCAAAGCATTTAATATAGGCTTAATGCTTTTCAAATTCTTGAATGCATCCATCAAGGATTTATTTAGCATTTGCAATATATTTTTAGGAATTTTCAAGAAGGCCTGAGCTTCCAAATATTGCTTTTCTATATTAAAGTTGAGAATCTTATGTTTCAATCCTTGAACTCCAGCCAAGGTCATTATTTATTGGGCTAGTACCACACTAGCTACAATTGAAAAATAAGATGCTCCACTACTGCCTGCATTGGAATAGGAGTTAAGCTTGTAAATGGCTCCACCTTCTGAAAGGTGAACTCTTCAATACCAACAATAATTTTATTGGTCACTACTCTTTCAAGAGTTGATGTCTCTAGATTAAATTGGATGAGAGGATCAAACTCTTTCCCTTGTGGTTATTTAGGAATCTCTACATTTGAACTCCCAAAGGCTCCTGGGGTACCAACCCATTGGCTTTCCTTGTTGTGAAGAATCTAGATGCTTCTCTCTATTTGTTTTTTCAACATATCTTGAATCCATGGCTTGACATTATCTTGAACACCTATGCCCAATTGAGTCAGAGCCAATAATGGAGAAAGAGATGGGATTTTTTACAACTTACCATAAACAAACCAATTAGGAATGATTGGTACATAAATAGGATTCTCATCACTAAAGAGGTTTATTTCACTATTAGGGTGAGTGAAAGTTAACCTAGGCATCTTTCTTAGATCCAGAGGAACTAAGGCTAATTCTGCCTATCTATTTCCACTACCTAATGGAACTAATTCCTTGCCTTCTTCCTCAGATGGGTCTTCTTTATTCAAACCATAAGTAGCCATGATGTTATCAAGGACACTTGCCACTATTTCTCCAATTTATAGAGTAATTATGCTGATAACTTCTATTGGGGAAGAAGGCCTTTGTGGGGATGTTAAAATTTGGAGGCTTTTAATAGGTCTTTGATTAATATTGGATTCTTCACTTATAGCTTTACCTTTTCCTTTTGCATCCTTAAGTTGCACAATCTAAGATGACTTTGTCAATTCTCCCTGCTGAGGCTCAGAATATTGTCCCTCAATAGGTGGTTCTTGATGTGTAGTCCCAGATGGTATTAGAAATAAATGATATTGTAAAGGATGTAACTACCATATTTCTCTTGAAGGCTTATTATCCGTGACCAACCTATGTTTTAAAGTTATGTTATAGTTTTTAACCCTAGATAGGAATTCTTCAAAGTTTCTTTCCTTTGTGTAAATACCATCTCCTACAACTGGTTGATGCTTGTACTTAGTCTTTAGGACCTTCCTATCTTGAATATGGTTACCCACTCTATTATTGGGGTCCCACATCTTAAGATCATCTAATTAGAAATCAAAAGAGTTCCTATGTACCACCATGATCTCCATCTATTTCCTATCCTTGATTACAATTATACCAATGTCTAATGAGAAGGGATGAAATTGAGCCTTTTTATTCTTCTTGCTGTGCCAATCTATGCCCTAGATGATTTGATAAGCAATTTATTGCTCTGCAAGCTTACTGAGAACATATATGGGTAGTCTGTATGGTTGGACCATGATTCCTTCTTTCATTATTATAGTGTAATCTAGATAGAACCACACATCTCCCATGGTCTCCACTTGTTTTTTGATTAGAGGATGAATTCTAGGCATAGGAATACCAGTGATTGTCTCAAAAATGACTAAGAAGACACCATCACATATGAATTGCATATGATTCCTATATTTGAAAATATGTAGTTTGGAATAATGATGGGAAATGGTAGTCCTACCATCAGGGGACTAATTTTGGATGCTAGGGAAATTAATAGAGGCCAGGAGTGAGTCTTAGAGGTAAGACAACATAAAGGAAAGTTTGGAGGTATTTCTCTTGATGGCTGTAAATTGTTTGTCCAAGAAGAAACTTATTAAGTCTCTAATGGGAGGGGTTAGGTTTTGCTACAACATGCAATGGACATAAGACACCCAGACCTTACTCACATAAGTTGTAGAAGAGGCACCAAAGGCTTTGTTTAATAAGGTCATAGCTACCCTAACACCCTCTCTGAATTGGGTAATAGGAATCTCACCATTAGGGGTCCTTAAAACATGGGAACCTTAGATTAACCAAGGTGAAAGAATTGAATCTAGGTTTTGGGAAATTGTCCATTCTCTCAAACATGAAAGATCAACATGTGGTAAAGGGAGCTTATAATAAGTCTCAAAGGCCATGGGAGCTATGCATGTAACTTTATTGACATTTCCTTCATGAATAATCCATTCTCCATCTACTATGTAGTCAACAAAAATAGGAACAAGAAGGTTGATGTAATACATTATCTCTGGTTTAATAGCTACATGATGAAGGCCTACCATTTGAATTGATACTAAATCCTTGTATCTTTGGTACACTGAAGCATTCCTCTTTTCTTCTCAAGAAATTGGTTGCAACTCTTTGACAAAGAAGAATTATTTGGACCAATTCCTGATTCCATGTACATTGAATGTTATTGAATCCAACTCTGTGTCTCTAAAGACCCTTCATTCACCATCTAGAGTTAGATAAAGCTCTGATTCAATATTTATTTATTGCCTACCCACTGCTATTGATAACACTTTATTGTAATTACAAAGCTATCAAAGTTATTACTAAGGCACCTGCATTGTGAACTATTGGATCAAGTCCTAAGTGGTTAATAGCTATTAACTTCCTTTTGGAGGTCAAATTTAATTCGTACCATTGGTTTGAAATCTTTAAGCAAATGATCACCATTGGATCAAATATTGAGTGGTTAATAGCTGCTAACTTCCTTTTGGGTGTCAGATTTAATTCGCACCATTGGATTGAAACCTCTGAGCAAATGATCACCATTAGATCTACAACATGGCATTTAAGTTTTAAATTAATACTTGATCATGTTTTAAGTTTAGTCTAAGGTTTTATATTAATATTCAGTCATGTTTTAAAGAAAAAACATATTTGAATCTTAATATAAAGTTAGACTTAGGATCATTCAATCAAAAGGAAATAAATTTTCTCGCTAGTATTTTCCCATAAATTTTTAAATTTAAACCCTTTTAGGGTTTGTTCCTTAGAAACCTTAGCTTCTTCCATGGATCCTGCAACTAATCACCTTGAAGATAATTATTAGCAATTTTGAACCATGAAATGTAAACATGATCAAATATATCAAAACACATGTTTCTATTTTAAAATTGACTTGCCTTTAAAAAATCCAAGATAAGATAACTCTTCAAATTTAGTCCAGAATATAGACTTTATAGAAACAAATATAGGGGTCCTCCTTTAAAAAAAAAGATAGGGGGTGTTGGTCTCAAAAAATGATGACTCATAGGGGCAACATAGCAATATGTTATAACATAAGACTTTGGATTAAACTTGTACATGAACTCTATATCCCATTTAAACATATTCTCTTTTCCTGAATTAACCTTAAATTGAAACAAGTTCCTTATGTATAAAATCTAAACTTAGTTATTAGAACACAAACATGTAGTGTGTGCTTTTATTCCACTTACTATTTGTCATAAACTTCAAGAAACAACATCTGGGTTCATGTCTTTTTGGTTCATAGCATTTGATTTTGAGCATTTTTAGATATTCTTTGAGAATAACAACTCTTAATTCAAGGAAGGCTTGGACATTGCTCTGCTACCAGCCAAACATCCATAGCCCTGATAGATATACTTTTGGTTCCACTCAAGGTCTTGCTCCACTACTAGCCAAGTGTCCATAGCCTCAGTGGAGATTACTTGAATCACCTTTGCTTCAAAATCTTTTGATTTGATAATAATCTTTTTTTTCCCTTTGAATGAAGGTTGGAAACTAGATTAGCTAGGTTTAGGGATTTGATCAAATGTTTTGGCCTTAGGATAATTTCCTTTAATTGAAACTTGAGTTCACGATAAGGATATGTTTTAAGTGTAAGTATGAGTATGAGTTAACAAACTAAATTCACATCATATACATATGATTCTTCTTAAAACCAAGTTTTAATTTAGAATAAGATTTAAATATTTGCAGGACAATAAATTTCTATACCACTTTATACCAATACCCTTGGTTACTTCATACTATTTTATTTTCAGCCATGGTCACCTTTTGTAAAATTCACCCACACTCTTTTAAGCAATTCCCAACCAAAAAATAATACCATGAGACCTTACCATAACTAAGGAACACTACCAAGTAAGAATAAAAAACAAAATGCAAACAAAATAAATATAAACAAGCCTAGCAAGGAATAAAAAACAAAGCAAGAAAGGGAACTAACTAGCCTACCTATTCTAATTTTAACAATCTTACACATTTATTCCATGAAAACTATTTCCAACTATTTTCACTTTTCTACATTCAAAGGAAGTAAGAAACTAAGATTAAATGGTCAGGGGTATGTATGTACCCGAATGAAGTTTGTGCACCGTATCCAGATGATTGAAGGAGCTCTTCTTTGGCTATGGAGGACGACACGTGTAGAGAGCAAGACTTAAACAAAGAGATTGTTAGATGGATATATGGTGGACTGCCAAGCAAAAGCTCAGTCCCAGAAGTACAAAGACTTCCTTGTGGGATGACAGTCCACTTGTTGATAAAGAGAATGTTGCTAGAAAGAAATAATGAAAGGCTAAACAAAAGAAATAAAGATAATGTGTACCTATATTCTATTGTCTGCCTCCCACAGTCGCCAATGCTGGTTAGTCTACCGTCGTCAGTTGGTTAAGGTTGCCGACGTCGGTTAGTCTGCCAATGTCGATAGGGGAAATGGTCGATGTCGGTTAGGGCAATGGCCTTGGATGGGTTTTGGATGAGTTTATTGTCAACAGAGGGGTCTGGAAGGAGTCTGTAGGAGTTTGGGAGTCTGTGTAAGGTTGCAGGACAGTGGATAGGGTCTTTGGGAGGGACAAAGGTAGGGGATAGGTAGTCAAAATGGGTCAGGATAGAAGACAGGCTTCTCAGCCTCTCAGGAAGAAGTTAGGTCTAGTCTGGTTGATAGCTGGGCCTGGTCTGGTCTACAGTACTTAGAAATAGCATAATAGAGACTAGTTACCAATGCTTTTCAAAATACTGAAATAAAATAATAGAAGAAATAATTAACTATGGGTGGAGAACCCGTAGTGTAGAAGACTTGTTGCTAATGTAGAAGACTTCCTGCAATGTTCCAATCAGAGGTAGAGTGACTGATGCAGAGTCCCTGTAGCTTGTGATGCTTGGTGTGCATCTAGGAGAGAGAGAGAGGTCGAATACCTGCAGCCAAAGAATTAGCATTTAGGTCTGTGATCTGGGTCTGTGATTTTAGCATCCCAGGGGGAAGAGAATTCACCTTCAAGTTTTTTTAAGCGACCGACGTCGGTGATCCCGCCGGCGTCGGTTGACTAGTAACCGACGTCAGTGGCTAGAAGATGGGAAAAAGGATATTTTTAGCCTTTTTCCTGTTCCTCTGTCTGCCAGGTTTAGTGGTCATGGTAAAATGGTCGAAGGTGGGTTTAATAGGTGTGGGGATTGGTGGGAGGAGTTGGAATAGGTATTAGATTAGTTATAGGGTAATGAATGAGGGTATCCAAGGGTGAGGAATCCAAGGGTGAGGTGTCAAGGGTGAGGTGTCAAGGGAGGTGTTATTAATTTAAAATAAGTTATTATTTTAAATTAATAAGTGTGTGGGTTAGGAATGTGTTAGAAGTGGACCAAGGGGACCAAGGGGGAGTCGACTAATGAGTAGACACAATTTCAGTGTCTACATTTGCCCCTTTTTGTCTTGTTGGTTATTTTGACGAACTGCAAGACAAAAATAGGAGTAAGCTGCCCCAGGTATGGGATGAGGTCTTTTTTTTTGTCGTGTTGGTTGTTCTAATGAACTGCAAGACAAAAATGAATGTTGGTTGCCCCGATTATGGGATGAGGTATTCCCCCTCAAAGTGGGAGTCGAGGGAAGGTAAACTGAGATTGAGTTCCGATTTGATAAGAAGTAGATGAATAAGGTGAGTTTGAGTGTGAACGCTGTAATGGTTGAGATTGTGCGTATACCACTGCACGTGATAGGTAGGTAAAATAGTCATTGGTCAAGGTCGAGGAGTGCTAAAATTGAAGTAACTGGTCCCCAGCTTTTAGTCGTAGCTAATTGGGTTAAACAATCAAAGCTGTAGCTCTAATGGTCGTCGTGTTCCAAGTATCCTGGGCTTAGGAAGTGCTCCTAGAAAACATGAAAATGTCACAAGTAGTGGGGATCAACTTTGGGCGAGATCCGTCAATAGGTGTGAGGGTCGTGGACAATTTTGCTATCGATTCATGAGGTAGCATAAACAATCAAAATAACCAAGGCAGAGTTGTCTCAAAAGTGGTCGTGGGCTGAGGAGGTAATTGCGATTTCCAAAGTCGTGTGTCAAGTTAGGCAAAGATAGAAGTGATCACAAATGTGCCCCATGAGGAGTCTAAGATGACTACTAATGTGAGGGTTGGTTGTTTTGGGCATGCTTTTGGTCATTTGTAAAGAAAATACTGTGTGGAATGTATCAACGTTGGTGACAAAATTGATGTCAGTCTAAAAAATAGGCTGACGGCGGTGGTAATAGGCCAACGTCGACGAACTAGGGCACATTTTTGTCGGCGTCGGTGGCCTACCAAACTCGACAAAACCAGATTGGTGGCCCACCAAAAGTCATTTTTAATTTGTGACAAATTAAAAAAGTGAGCTCTGGCGTATTTTAGTGATTGAGACGTCTAGTTGACCAGTGCATCAGTGTGAGGTGGTAGATTGCTATTAGTTGTGAAGGTGAGTGATTTTGAGTGTTATTGGAGGTTGAAGAGATGGTTGTGGGCCACCAAGGATTTCTTTGAGTAGACAAGACAAAGGAGATGGCAGAGGGCAGAGGAGGTCCCATAGGAGGACCACCACCAGCGGCACCAATCATACCACCACAGTGGCGGCGAAGAGATGAGGTAGGAGGTTTAATTTGAGTTTGTTGGATTGCTTTTGAATTAGATTTATTTTTTGAATTTTTTTAGTGTTTTTGGCTATAGATCGAGGGGGAGGGTTAATTGAAAGGGTGGGTAGGCTAATTAGGGTAGATTAGGAAGTTTTTAGAAGGGTTTGCAGGTGATTTAGGGCTAAAATGGGGAAGCCCTAATTTTTAGGGCTTGCCCCGTTCAGCCCTAGAGCTGAACCAGTCACCGACACTGGTGGGTCCGCCATCGTTGGCCGACCAAAAAATGATGTCGGTCACTTAGCTACGGATGTTGGTTAGGTAAATGCTGACGTCGATTAGTTAAGTGCCATCATCAGCACAGTAATCGATGTCAGTTGCTATAAATATGTCTAGGGCTTAGAAAAAGTGTTGAAAATGAGAATTTGGAGTGCCTAAGTCATGTCGAGGCCTTCTCAGGTGTAGGAAGAGGTGTATAAGGTTGGTTAGGTAGTCCATTAGGTAGACAAAAGGGTGAATGGTTGAGCTAACCTCAGAAGACCCCATGTCAATTGAGTGCTACCTACATAGCCCCAATTTTAAGGGCCTCAGGTTGATGTAGTTCTCCCAAAAGGGAAGAGTGGTCATAGAGGTTGGTTAGTCATTGGTTAACATGGTTGCAGTTTTGTTGGTTGGTTGCAGGCAAGGTAGACATTGATGCTGCAGGATCATCTCTCGACGTTGCTAACGAGGATGCATTGGGACATCACTGGAGAGGAGTGGGCCCAGATGGCTACCATAGGACTAGGTGGGCTGCAGCACTACTGCTGAGTAGTGAGGGATGTGAGCCTCATGGTGGCAGTGATCGAGTGGTGGGATCACTCCACAAACACCTTTCACTTGCCCATAGGAGAGCTGATAGTGACTATGGAGGATGTGTACCAGATTTTGTGGCTATCAGTACATGGAGCAGACTTATATGCATGTATGAGAGAGGTGCATGATATCCACATGGTGACGCTGTTTGGTGAGCACACTGTAGAGGTGACTTACCATTCAACAATTTTTGCATATGAGCCCTTGTATGCTGCTGATGAGGATGCACATCGACTGACCATCTTGATGATGATCGGCATCACAATCTATGCACTGCCAGATGTAGAGCGAGGTAGATTTCTGGTTGCTATGACTGGAGTTTTGATAGAGATGTTCAAGATGTAGATAGTGTTTGCCTAGGCGCTCGTCTTTTTGGCACAGCTATATAGAGAGATGTGGGGGATTAGCCAATGGTGGTGGTATAGTTTGTGTGTGGGCCACCTCCTGCATTGTTGGGCATATGAGCATATTGTGGTCACCTGACCTCTCGGCCTGCCAATTGCTATCCAGGTCAGCTTCAGAGTTAGATTCAGGCGATGGTGTGAGGTTATGGTGCAGACGCGGGTGGATGGAGTGGTCATAGACATTGACTACTATAGAGGGGTACTGGAGGCCCTGATCCTAGCAGACATTATTTGGAGACCATACCTAGTGTACTCGGCCTTCAGAGACTAGGTAGAGTAGCTGGTTGGGGTCTAGAGCTTGAGATGGATCAGGGGCGGATGAGCTAGCGAGCTCAAGAGGGTGCCAGTGGAGAGAGTGCAATGCTAGTATGGGCTGCTACAGGATGTGCCACCAGCCTTCCCACAATATAGGTGAGATGACATTGAGGCGTCGCTCCCACTGCCAGAGGAGATAGAGGGGCCTAATTTTGAGGAGATACTTGTAGGCCCTGGGGTGGTTGATCCAAGTTGCATAGAGGCCTAATCAGCTTGGTGGGTAGGGTAGTATGCAAGTGTGTAGAGAGGATAAGAGCCTAATCTATAGACAGTGATTAGGGATAGGGACACTACCAAATAGGAGAGAGATGCTGCCATCCAGGAGAGGGATACAACACAAGGATAGGTGACCATTTTTTAGGGGAAGTTGGCTGTAGCCCAGGCACAGGCATTAGCAGGACAAGTTTTTGGAGGGTAGGGCCATATTCAACCACCACCACAGTAGCCAGCACAAGAGCTAGCATAGTCAGCATCTCAGCAGCCAGTTCAGCCATAGCCACAGGGTTCAATTCAGGGTGCAGCGTTAGGATTGATGGGTCCACCACATACTGTACCTATATCTAGGTACAATAATGCATTAGATGAGATTACTTATTATGAGGGGGCCATCAGGGGGTTTCCTTAGATACAGTGATACTCAGATATGCGAGCTGAGCTGAGCCACCAGAGATCGATGTCATGTGCGACTACCTTAGATTCCCATAGACTATGATGGTCAGAGGGTGGGGATGATACAGCGTCATCACAACCACCACCACCACCTCCATAGCCACAGCCTTGAGGATTTTTGTTATTATGTATATACCAGCCTGCGAGCCGTTGATGCAATATGTATATAGTTTTTGAGAGAGAGACATATATTGTAATGTTGTAAACATTGATGTACACACACACACACACACACACACACACACACATATGAGATGTTTTGGATTTATTGACGTGTTATGGATGTTACTTGTTATGGATGTTAATGTTTTTAGCATTCACCATATGTTTAATGATGTTATGATGTAGATGTATGATGATGTTATGATGATGTTTATGATGATGTTATGTTACAGCCTTTTCCATATTGTGTGATGGTGTATTCTATAACATTTGTTTATGGTTTTTCATTCCTAATCATTTTCCATATTGGTGATGGATGGATTTTAAAATGAATTGAGTTTATTTATGCTTTAGCACTTTTTCATATTTGTGATGATATATGCTTAACATAAATTGTGTTTTGTTGTTAGTTTCCATGTGTATTGTTTTCCATAGAAACTAATGTGATTGGTCTATGATAATATTAATGGTTGTGGAAATATGTTATTGGTTGTTATGTGATTGGCATGTAACGAAGTCAAGTCAGAAGTGAAAGGCACGTTACTCTTTCATTGACAAAGACTATAACGACAACATATGTAGGGGTTTTTGGAAACAAAAGCCCCATTCATGCATTACGTCATTTGACCATTGGATTATGTTAGAAAAGTACTTGAATCACTTAACATTAAGTGAGCTCAAAATCCCTTGAGTATGTTGGGTAATAGGTATGTTTAAGTGATATGTTAGGATAGGGTAACCTTTCGTTAGTAGGGTAACTTTGCCCCTTTTTATAAGAGACCCTGAGAATGACTATAGGCACGTCCATGACTAAAATAACTTGTAGACTGATCGATGCAGGGAGTCTATTTGGGGATGTTGATTTGTTTTGTGGTCATATGTGCTGTGTATATATAAATTTTTTGGCATAGCCATCCTTCGAGGGAGTGGTCTATATTATGCTTTATATGTTTGGATATATGTGGATCGCTGCCCTTCAAGGGAACAGTCTAGTAGTTATAGCAATTATGTAGCTATCCTTCGAGGGAACAGTCTACATTTATAGTTTATGACCTCTGATTAGGTATCCCAATTTTACATTTTATTTTTTTGACTGGACTTTTTGGTCATGTACTTGACTATAGAGGCTTAAGGGTTCCATTTTATTAGGATAAATCATTCATGCTTGACAAAAGGGTTGATTAATGTTAGGAAAAAAGAGTTGAAAGGATTATGAATGATAATGACAGGGGGTTGCTCAAGGGATGAGCTCAAGTTAAATGCCAAGTGAATGATTACTTGACTAACAGTAGAATGGTCGTAGATGTAAGGCACAAAGGGGCTCAGGGTTTGGTCAGCCTTCGAAAGAAGATAGATGATAAGTCCCTAATCCATGCTTGTGTGTTGATGTTTTATCCGAGTCAATTAAGAGAAAACTTGCCCCATTTGCTTCGTTCTAAATTGGTCACATGTTGGTCGTTGTTGTAGGCAGGTTCTGGTCGATGTTGGTCATGAAGTCGGTTAGTAGGTTGTTGGAATTCAATACAACGCTGAACATAGTTGTTGCAGTCTTGGTTAATAGTGGGCCAATAATAGCCCAGGCAAAGGATGCGCTTGGCAAGTGAGTTACTGTTGAAATGTCCCTCACAAATCCCATAATGGGATTGTTTGATGACATGGGAAGTCTTAGTGGTTGTTAAGCATTGGATAAGGAGGCCATCAAGGCCTCATTTGTAAAGAAGACCCCCTAGCATGGTGTATTGAGCAGTACATTTGATAAAAGCTCGTTGTGCATTGCTAGAGAGAATATGAGGTATGATAGAATATGTCAAATAGTCCACAAGTCATTTGTACCAAACGTCATGTGGACTAGAGAGGTTAGGAGGAATTTCCCCCAGTGATGTTGGTCGAGACATGTCCAAGATAGAAATCTTGGGTTGTGTTGGTTGAGAAGTCTTGACGAATAATGGGTATGTTAAAGGTGTAGAAGTCTGGTGTTTTCCTTTATTCTTCACAATTTGGGGCTTGGTGGCCACATCAATTGTGTTGATTTCAAATAAAGGAGTGGAAGGTGGTAAAGGGACCATCGTCTTGTATGGGGATCCTGATTTAGGTGAGGAGGTTTGAGAGGTATGGGATGATGTCGATGATTGGTCAGAATAAGCCTCAATGTGAGGGGTGTCCTTTTTCAAGTGTTGGCGAATGACAACCTTAAGGGCACATCAAAGTTCAGTATCATGTCCAGGTGTGCGATGATACCAAAAAATTTTAGTGTCATCGAACCAAGAAGGTTTTGGTCTGAGAGGTTGATATGGTTTAATGGGTGGGAGAGTGATGCTCGAAGACTACAACAATTGACATAACATCGAGGCATAATAACCCTTTAATGGCCTTGCACTCTTTGTTGCAGTTGGGGTTGACAACTTCTTTTTAGGAGTTGTTTGGGGAGTTTGTCGTATAATCTTTTTAGTTGGTGGTGTGGCCACATGTGGAGATGACACGTTCTTGTTGAAAGGTGTTGAATGTTTTAGAGGAAGGGTGTTTGTGTTAGGTTGAGAGAGTAATGGAGGCAATTTTCCTCTGTGAGGTGTTGGAGTAAGAAGCACTCCTATTAAGGTGGAAGGATGTGGACCCAAGATAGATGGTATTGGTGAAGGTGGGGGAGAAGTTCTCCGATGTGGTTTAGTAGCCTTCTTTAGTTTAGTGCGAGGACTACTATTGTGTGAGGTGAGGTTCAAGTCTACCTTCACTTTTGGGTGAGTGAGGTTTGAGAGGCATGGGATGGTTATGGCTTCTGTGTGTGGTCGAATAGCAGGGAAAGTATGATCCCCTAATGATGATAAGAAGGATGAGGGCAAGGCAGCTGACGTTGGTGCCATCAAAACATCCTCCAAGATGGGAGAGTTCAACGTTGACTCTCCTACATGTGAAAGAGGGGTGGATGGAGGACTATCCTCCATTGGTGGAGTATGAATAGGAGAAGAAGGCTCTTCTACCCGTGGTGAACAAATAGGAGAAGAGGGTTCTTCTACCTGTGATGGACAAATAGGAGAAGAGAGTTCTTCTACCTGTGATGGACAAATAGGAGAAGAGAGTTCTTCTACCTATGATAGACAAATAGGAGAAGAGAGTTCTTCTACCTATGATGGAAAAATAGCCTAATTAACCTCTTCAGACTGTGGGAGAGGTTGGTTAGAAACCATGTCGACCGTGCATATATTACGCTCTTAAAGGTCATTGGCTATGGTCTAAATGTTATTTTGGCTAGGGGATGGTTAGGGAATGGTTGTCTAAAGACATCCATGTTTTGGTTGGCCGACGCGTTTGGGTTATCCAAAATAAGATCCCCCTTGTCCAACATGTCTTGAATGATATTTTTTAAGGTTTTGCAGTTGTCTGTGTCATGACCCTTGACACGATGATAGTTGCAAAAGTCATTTTCCCTATACCAGGCAGGGATGGATTTTGAGGGGTCAAATTGGGGTGGTCAAATTTGAGGGAGATTAAGGACTCCCTGCTTGACGAGTTTATCCAACAGGGAAGTGTATGATTCTCCTATTGGAGTGTATTAACGCTGTACATGCCATTATTGGAATTGTTTTGTGATGTATTCTGATGTGGAAGGTTGAGATGGGTTGGTTGTTGAAGATGATGGCCTAAGGACCATGGCATTTGCTGCTCCTTTGGACTTGGAGTAGGAAGAAAAAGGTTTAGATGAATAAGGGTCATTAGACTTTACGTTGTTATTTTTACTATGCAATATGACCTTATCCTCTTTGACAGCATGGAGTTCAAGCTTTCTGGCCATGGTGAAAGCTTCGTCAAATGTGTGGAATGTTTGGACCTGTAAAGTGGATGAGATGTGCTTGGCACATGCTCTTGAAAAGAGCTCAATGAGCTCAGTTTGAGGTAGTGAAAAGGAGAGTTGGTTGATCAATCCTCTCCAACAGGGAACGAAGTCAGCTATTGATTCGTCGTCAAATTGTTTAGTAGAATAGAGGTTTGTAATGGAGACCTTCTTAGTGATGTTGATTGAAAAGTGGTCGAGGAATAATTGGGTGAGTTGAGTGAAGGAAAAGAGAGAATGACTGGTAATAGAGCTATACCAATCAAGGGCGGCCCCCGAAAGTGACATGGGGAACGTGCGAAGTAATAACGCATCATCGTGCACTATGAGGTAACAAGCGTGTCTAAATGCTCGTAGATGTTGTTGTGGGTCCTCTTTACTTTAAAATCGAGTAAATTTGGGGAGTTCCCACTGGTTAGGGTATGGTCTAATAGGGACCGAAGGGTGTATGGGTTCATTGCATATTTGTTCATATGAAAGAACATTGCTTGAATCAAAAATGGATGTCTCAAGATTAGACATCTTATCCATCAGCATCTTGATTAGATCAGCTGATGGATTAGCAAGTGGGGCACCCCCTAGGTTGTAAGGTACCTGGAAGGTGTTAGGAGTGGCATATGACATACTAGGTTGCGTTTGTATAGGTTCAACATATCGGTAGTTCATCATAGGGACTGATGTTGAGGTCAAGGGGGCTTGTGCCATGAAGTTGGAAGGCACAAGTTGACTAGATACCACCAAAGGTGGTTGAATGGCAGCATTGGTAAAAGGATAGGTAGTCACTCCCACATTTATAGGTGCAAGAGTGTGTGGAGTCGAGACAATCAAATTCTGATAAGGTGTAGAATTTGGTTGAATTGATTGTGGTTGAGGGGGTACAGAAACCCCGATAGAGGTAGGTATAAAAATAGAAAAGGAGGCCAAATCTTGAGGATTGGCCATGGTCGGACTATTGGTCGAGGTAATAGATTGAGTTATAAAAGGCTAGGTAGTGGATGCTATTGATGTCATTGCCGCTTCAGCAAGAGAAGTTGGCATCCCAAAAATAGGATTACCTGAAGGGTCTCGCATTTGGCTTCTTGCAAGATAGTGTTGGAGAGCCTTGACATTATGGTCAAGGAGTATCTCAAAGTTTTGATCCCCTTCAGGAACAATTAGAGGTTGAGTTGGGGTTGGTTGAATAGGAGTATGTTTAGTATTTAAAGTATGCTCCATTTGGGGACTTGATATGAAAGGCGAAGGCAGAAGTGGTTGTTGCCTCGCGTGGTTAGTAAAAGATTTGGCTTGACTGCGTGTCAAATCCATCCAAGGTGAAAGGTGTCTAGATTCTAGAAACTATATATTTTAGTTTCAAAACACCAGAAGGGGTGTTTTACAGCAAGAAAGTCGAGTTTTAAGCTTGCTGTTTTGAAAAAAGTTTGTTGACAGTGACCGACGTTGATGGAAAAATGGATGTTGGTGGTGATATGTTGCCAACATCAGTGGAAACACTGATGTCGGTGAGAGTAAGTTGCCAACGTCGGTGGGAAAACTGATGTCGGTGTCTGTGTGATTCCAGAAACTCAAAAAACTAAAAGTTTATGGAAGAAAAAGAAAATTCTGAGTTGTTTTTGGTCTCAGAATGATGCGTCCTCACCAGCTCAAAAAACTAGATAAAAGCAGAAAAGTAGATGAAGGCAAGCAAACTCTAAACATTTAATTCCTAAGAATAAATTTTAGAATCATGTTGGCTTATGCCTTAGAAGAATATGTTTGGGGAGGTTTGGATTTTAGAACGGGTCCTAAAAGAAGCAGTCTATGGTTGGTTTCAGGTTAGTTTTGGCACTCAAAAGTTTGTGTTAGGTTCCGTACGTGGCTTGGTGCTAGGGGATTTCTCCCCTCACTTCACGAGCCCAAAGCCAAGCTGGGTTGCTTAGCCAATATATACTTCACCTAGAGTTTATACTCTGCCAGAGAACAGAGTGGGTTCTCCCCTTGGTTGTGAAGTCCAAGTAGGATCACTGGGAAGGGTAAGGTATCTGCTAGGTGGTGAAATCCTAGTCGGGCCTTGTCTTAGGTAAGTTTAGATGTTTGATTGTGAATGTGGTCTGGTCATGTAACATGTGTGCACTACGATTTATCCATAATGCAGTTAATTACTAGATGAGCTAAACATGCATTCAAGCAAGAGTGAAATGCATTTAACTTTTAACCCAAATTGAAATGTTTGTTCAGATGCAAACAAGTGGGAAAAGGTTTAAGAGCATGAATTTCACTACTCTAAGATGCAGGGAAAGGGTGACAAGAAGAAAAAGAAAGAAGTTCTTTTTAACTTGTGCTTATGATTTTCTTTCGAAATAGAGAGATAAAAGAGGAAGGATGCAAGAAGAAATCTTTTTCCTAATGCAGCTATATGAAAGTTTGCATTTAAGAAGAAATGATGATGAACCCAAGGAAAACTTCAGGGGTCCCACCGAGAATGTCAGAATGTTTCCAACTATTTTCGCTTTTCTACATTCAAAGGAAGTAAGAAACTAAGATTAAATGGTCAGGGGTTTGTACGTACCCAGATGAATTTTGCACACCGTATCTAGACGATTGAAGGAGATCCTCTTTGGCTGTGGAGGACGACACCTATAGAGAGAAAGACTTAAACAAAGAGATTGTTAGATGGATATATAGTGGACTGCCAAGCAAAATCTCGGTCCCAGAAGTACAAAGACTTCCTTGTGGGATGACAGTCCACTTGTTGATAAAGAGAATGTTGCTAGAAAGAAATAATGGAAGGCTAAACAAAAGAAATAAAGATAATGCATACCTATATTCTACTGTCTACCTCCCACAGTCACCAATGCCAATTGGTCTGCTGTCGTCAGTTGGTTAAGGTTGCCGATGTCGGTTAGTCTACCGATGTCGATAGGGGAAATGGTCGATGTCGGTCAGGGCAATGGCCTTGGACAGGTTCTGGATGAGTTTATTGTCAACAAAGGGGTCTGGAAGGAGTCTGTAAGAGTTTGGGATTCCGTGCAAGGTTGCAGGATAGTGGATAGGGTCTTTGGGAGGGACAAAGGTAGGGGATAGGTAGTCAAAATGGGTCAGGATAGAAGACAGGCTTCTCAGCCTCTCAAGAAGAAGTCAAGTCTAGTCTGGTTGATAGCCAGGCCTGGTCTGGTCTACAGTACTTAGAAATAGTAGAATAGAGACTAGTTACCAGTGCTTTTCAAAATACTAAAATAAAATAATAGAAGAAATACTTAACTGTGGGTGGAGAACCTGAAGTGTAGAAGACTTGTTGTTGATGTAGAAGACTTTCTGCAATGTTCCAATCAGAGGTAGAGTGACTGATGTAGAGTCCCTGTAGCTTGTGATGCTTGGTGTGCATCTGGGAGAGAGAGAGAGAGGTCGAATACCTGTAGCCAAAGAATTAACATTCAGGTTTGTGATCCAGGTCTATTATTTTAGCATCCTAGGGGGAAGAGAATTCACCTTCGGGTTATTTTAAGCAACTGATGTCGGCGATCCCATCAGCGTCGGCCGACTAGTAACCGACGTCGGCGGCTAGAAGATGGGAAAAAGGATATTTTTAGCCTTTTTCCTGTTCCTCTATCTGTCGGGTTCAGTGGTCATGGTAAAACAGTCGAAGGTGAGTTTAATAGGCATGGGGATTGGTGGGAGGAGTTGGAATAGGTCTTAGATTAGTTATAGGGTAATGAATGAGGGTATCCAAGGGTGAGGAATCCAAGGGTGAGGTGTCAAGGGAGGTGTTATTAATTTAAAATAAGTTATTATTTTAAATTAATAAGTGTGTGGGTTAGGAATGTGTTAGAAGTGGACCAAGGGGACCAAGGGGGAGTCAACTAAGGAGTAGACACAAGTTCGGTGTCTACAAAAACCTCTGGTGGGGTAGCAACAAAGTAATGTTTGAGATATTTTCCATTAGTAGGCAATGTGAACTCTGCTCCCTTGAGATCTTTCAACCTAAAAGTATTGTTGCCCAATATTTTTGCAATTTGGTAAGGACCAATCTATAAAGGATTGGATTTACCATGTTTACCTTTGGGTTCTGATGCCTTGTCCCAAATAAGGACCAGATCCCCTTGTCTAAATACCTTCACTTTAGATATCTTATCAAACCATATTTTCATGGTTGATTGGTGTCTATTTAAGTCTATACATGCCTTTTCTCTTTCATCTTCCATTTGAATAATGTCTAACAACTGAGAATTAGCAAGTTCCTACCTGTCTTCCAAGTATTCTTGCATGTATGTGAACATAGACAACTTTAAAGTGATGGGAAAGATGGGATCCTGACCATATACCAAAAAAAATGGTGAAACATTTAGAGCTTGTTTGATCTTGATTTGATTTACACATAATGCAAACTTAAGAAGTTTATGCCATGTTCTAGGTATATCTTTAGTAGATTTCTTGATAGATTTCATCAAATTTTTGTTTGTGGATTCAGAAACACCATTTCCTTGAGGATATTGATTAGAAGAAAACTTGAGTGTAATGCCTTAGTAATAATCCCATTCCATCATTTCAATATAAATGAATGCAGATCCATTGTCACAAACCAAAGAAACTAGGTTTCCAAATCTAGTATAAATATTTTCTTCAAGGAAATTGATCACTTCCTATATTTTACATTGCTTAGTGGCTACTACCTTAATCCACCTAGTATAATAATCTATAACAGTTAGGACATACTTATGACCTTTAGAAGAATTGGGGTTTATTACTCCCACAAAGTCTAATCCCCATTATGCAAAAGGTTTATCTACCATCACATGTTATAAGGCATGGCTGCATTTGGTTCATTTTTGCTAAAGATCTGGGATGAATGACAATCCCTCACATGCTTATAATCATCTTTGAAGAGTGTGGGATAATAATATCCAACACTAAGAATCTTATGAGCTATGGTTCTTCCTGAAGGGTGTCCACTTCCTAGTTTCTCATGAAAGGTAGTCATAATCCAAGTTGCTTATTCCTTGGACACACATCTCAAATAAATTTTTCTCAAGGTTATTTTTTGTTCTCTTATAAATCTTGGGGACAACACCATTGACAATTAAATGGATAATAGAGTCACACCACTCATTACGTTGAAAGTTTTGTTGATCTACTTGCATGATATGAAGTTTTGGGTCAATACTAGCGATCATTTGAAATAGACCCTGAAATTTCACTAATTTGGCTATTTTCATATCTATATCATATTCTTGTAGAATTTCCATCCATTTATCTCTTCTTTCTCCAAGCTCATTTTGACTCAACATAAGTTTTGTAGTTGGATCAGGTAATATAACATGTACCTTATTTCGAAGGAGGTAATGTCTAAATTTTTTTATTGACTTTACCAATGCATAATCTTGATTATCAATCACATAATAATTCAATTATATATTCTTAAAGTTGGTGCTCATGAAAGCTATAGGATGATCATTCCCATCAACGTTTTGAGTTAACACTACAACCATAGTATGCTCAGAAGCAAATGAATATAGATAGAAATCCTTTGAAAAATCTGGACTTATGAAGATTGGAGCTTCAATAATTGCCTTCTTAATGTTAGTGAAGGCCTTCTTAGATTATTCATTCCAAGAAATTATAGCGTCTTTCTTAATCATGTCATTCAAAGGTTTAACAATCTCAATGAAGCTTGAAATAAACCTCCTCACAAAATTAATCTTGCCAAAGAATGACTTAAGTTCCTTTTGACTATTGGGGAACCAATTTTAGAAATGGCCTCTACTCTATCATGATCTACAAAGATTCCATCTTTGGTAATGACATGTCCCAATTATTTTCCTTTAGTGACACATAATATGCTTTTCTTTGGGTTAAGAGATACACCATACTTCCTACATTTATCAAATACTTGTCTCAAATGTATGAAGTGCTCTTCTCTATTTTTAGAAAATACTATAAGATCATCCATATATGTGATGATACACTTTCCCACTAAACCTTGGAAAGCATGGTCTATGGTCCTTTAAAAAGTTGTCCCTACGTTAATTAATCCAAAAAGCATTCTCTTGTAAGCATATATTCCTCATTTAGTAGTAAAAGCTATTTTCATCCTATCTTTTGGAAGAACACACACTTGGTTATATCCAAAAAATCCATCTAAAAAAGACATCATGGAAGATCCTAACATAGTTTGGATAACTTGGTCTAGAGAAGGTAAAGGATAATTATCCTTTTCAGATGCTCTATTCAAATTTCTAAAATCTATGCACAATCTTATTTCTCCATTCTTTTTTTTGACTGGGACTAGGTTTGCAACCCAAGTGGAATGTCTAATAGGAAACACTATCCTTACATCCAAAAAATTCTTGACTTCCTTAAAAATCATGGGTTTTAAAATAGGATTGACTAGCCTTTGCTTCTGTCTAAAAGGTTTGCAACCTTCTTGAAGAGGTATGGTATGATTAATGACCCTCAAGTCAAATATTTTCAAATATTCATAAGACCAAGCAATTACATCCTTGTATTTTGTATTCAACTCTCTAGCTTTTCTATTTTCTATTTCAATCGAAGCCTTCCCTATATTCACCATTTGGGGATGATCATGTGAGCCAAGATTTGCTACATGATAATCCTTACCATTTACCTTGGGTTGCTTAGGTGCTTTAGAAATTTTGTCAAAATAAAATAGTCTTTTCAATGAAATCATCCTTTTAGGTTTCTTATTATCACTTAATTAGATGATTTTACCATTAATTTCCCCTTCATGAGAAGTTTCATCAATCTCATCAATAATGTGAGCTTTAAAATCCCCATAATTAGTTAAGAAATCTATGATTTGTTGATCATCATTGAAAACTTGGAAATGATTTATATTATTTGGAACTGAAGGACAAGGTATTAGCTCAATACTGATGCTTTGAGAATTATGATTAGGCATGAGGTTAGCTACAGTAGAGGAAAGCTCATCAGTAGTTTTATTTTTTTCTCTTGGAATAACTAAGATGTTGAAGGCATCGAAAGATTCGATCAAATCCCACACCCTAAACTTATATCTCTTTAAGTAAGGCAATTTGCACTGGTACTTACTTCTCACTTAGTTAACCACAAGTTCAGAGTCTACATAGACAAGGAGTTTTTTAACTTTGTGTTTAATGGCAAACTTCAATCCCAGTATGAGAGCCTCATACTTAGCTAAATTTTTAGTGTAAGGAAATTGTAACTTATAAGTTGCATGGTATTAATTTTTTGAAGGATTCATCAATACAATACTAACTCCTGATCCTAATTTGCACTTGGCACCATCAATGTATAACTTTCACAAACCACACATTTGAGAATAACTCTTAGAAACTGGTTTTTTGGCAATTTCCAAAGTGAAAACTCCCAAATTAGAATCTAAAAAATTAACCCTTTCGTTAACAACATTATATTCTGTTATCATGTGTTTCATTCAAGGTTCCCTTTTTACTCTTATTTTATTTGGCACACCTTTTCAAGGAATCCATAAGTGTGAAAAATTAGTAGACATATAACCATTTGAAGCCTTAGTTCATTCTCTACTCAAAATCAATTCATAAGCACTAGACATTTCTACCACTTGGATATTAATGAATTGTTGAACCCTTGGTTCACTAGCCAACTATATATGCACATTCAAAAATTATCCTACAACCTTAACTCTGGATTTATCCAATTGAGTGACTACCCTATCATATTTGATTGGAGTTAGCTTGAGTTGTTCACATATCCCAACAGGCATAATGTTGGTTGAGGCTTCTGAATCTAAAAGACAATTATGAACATTTTTTCTAAATATCCTAACTGTAAGTAAAAAAGGTGGAGACTCTACTTTGATCACTTGTGTAATTACATTTTCAATACCATTCTTAGGGGGTTTCCTAATTTTCTTTGACAAATATTCTAAGAGTAAGTCTCTTTGTTTTGTGATTTGAATTAGCTCATGCAAAGTGATATTAGTTTTAATCCTTTTAATATCTTCCACAATGTTGTAGCCAACTTTGCTTGGAGGATCAATAGTTAATGTTAACTTAGAATAAATTCCTCTAGGAGGTTCATGATTATTATTTGATATAGTGTTTAGAGGGGTCCCATAATTGTTAAGAGGGGTAGAGGTAGTCAATGGTTATTTTTGTTCCCTATTTCTCAGAGGATATGTCTTTAAAAATTGCTGGAATGCTTGAATTTATTTAGGAATATTCTTAGGCTCATTATCCTCTTGAAAAGGGAAATTAAAAGTTTCCACCATATGCACTTGGTCATATGGTTTAGATTCAGAAGAATTTGTAGCAACCTCTTTTTTTGGAACCACTTCAAACGTGCTAAGTTCTTCTTGAAAAGATTTACAAAACTCAATAAAATCAATCTCACCATGTTTGGAAGTAACATGCACCCTAAAATAATCTAGTAAGGCAATATCAATGAGGTTTATATCCATATTATTTTTTCTAGGGAAAGATTCATTAGCTTTTTTATTATAGAAACTATCATTTTGAAACATATTCCCAGGACTGTTGAACTTTTAGAAAGTGAAGTTCCTTCTAGAATTGTCATTAGCATTACCAAATTATTTTTATAATTTCAAAAAATCAATGCTAATCTTCTGTACCATTTTTAATATAGACTCATTCTCATTTTTTGGAAGCTCAACATTTTGACTTTGGTTACTATTAATTCCATTGACAGGAACTAAAGCCTTTTGATCATTGCCAAGAAATCCATTGGTAACTTGATGACTCAAGAAGCCTAGATTTTTGATTAGGGGCAACATTACTAGTAGGCAATACATTCAAAGCAGGAAACTAGTTTCATGCTGGAGTATTTGGTTATTATTTGGGAAAATGTTTAATGTAGGCATTTGAGGATTAACATTTAGGATATAATAATCAATCTATCCTTGGGGTTGCATTTGGTCACTAATAACCACAACTTTAGAATAGGCTTGAGCCAATGTGATGATAAGTGGAATAGCTCTCTTCAAAAACATAGAAGTCATGGGGTCAACAACATCTTTATAAACCTCCAAATCTAAAGCTTTGTTAGGTTTATATGGATCCATGGTCCAACTAAACATCTTTTGGAACTTGACATTAAATTACTTAATAGGTTCACTTGTATCTCTATTAATAGTTGTGAATTGATGATAAATGACACAAAGACTTATGATATTTCCAAATTGATCAATTAAAATAGTGTCAAAATTATTTCATGAGACAATACAATTGTCAGGTAAATTGAGGAACCATTCATATGCAACATATTTAAATGTAAACGGGAACAACCTACATGCTAGATCTTCATGAATAACATTCAACAATCTTAATGTAGCTTTGAAAGATTTAACATATTCCTCAGTAGTTGTAATACCGGTTAGACTAAATATTAGCAAATATTTTTATGGATTATGTGGTAAATCAAAAACCATACCTATTATATTAGAAGGGAAACTTCCAAGCCATGCCATGTTTGGATGAAGATAAATCACATGAATCCCTTACAAAGGTGATGATGGTAGAGATTTGGAATACCTACACTTACCTCTGTCTTTCCTAGTCTTTCTGTGAGTTTCTAGTTCGAGCAAGGGTTCTCTAGTCTCTAAATGTGATCTGGTCCTAATCCTTGGTAATTCTAACTTGAATACTAAGGATTATATTTTAAAACATGGTGTAACATATTAATTTCTAAAGAATGACAAATAATATGCACATTAAACTTAATTTTCAATTTTTTTTTCATAAGAGGACAAAGTACATCAATCTTTAACTAAATAAGTTCAAAGATGTACTAAATTATTCAAAGATGACCAATCTTTACAACTTATGACTCAAATAAACTTCTTATCATCAAAGAATTGTCAATTTTGAGCAAAATAAGCCATCTTAACTCCAAATACTAATAAAATTTTAACAACAAAAGCCGTATTTCCACAAATATCACTAATATTTACACAATTTATGTTAAAAGAAACATAATCATGTAAAATGTAGATAATTCTGACCAAGTACACTCAAAACATATTAAGTATCCTTAAAGAAACCCTCCTTCTAGTGCCAACGAAGCTTCTCCTATTGATGATTCTAATTGTACCACAAGTGCTCTTAGTGTTGAAGAACACTTCTCATTTTAATATTTTGAGAATCCATGGCATGAGTTGTAGTTTGTGACTATTCAGTGATTGTCTGTGGTGGATAGAAGAAAAGTATGAAAACTATCCAGAATATTTATTTGATCTAATGGTTGGGAGCCACCAAGGTCTATACTATTTGAATACTTAATAATTCTGAGGATTCGGTAGTTAAACTAAATGATTATTAACAATGACATCTAAGATAGAGTGAATCTTGATAAAAATAAGAAAAAGGAAGGCTAAGGAAGAAAGAAACATGATTGAAGGTTTTCATCTCATATATTATGACAAAATTCCAATTACTTTGAGCACATTTGAGCCAATTTATGTTATAAAACAACATAAGCTCAAATTATATCATAAATCAAGGAAAATTCAAAGGAAAAATATGAATCATAAGTAAGAACCAAATTTACTTTAAAGGTTTGCTATTATGATCTAAATAACCTAAGTACATCCAAATACAGAGCAAATAAAATGAAGTATATTTGAGATATTTATAGTGAATTTAGAATTTAGCACAAATTAACAACCCTATGACAGAAAATGTAACTCAAACAATAAGAATCATTCAAATTCAATATAACTCTATAATTGAGAGATAGCATAGACACTTAACAAAAACTATCTATAAAATCTTTTCAAAATTTCTTAGTTGTATTAAATGCTCTTAGTATCAATTGCTCAAAAACTCTCTCTTTACAAATGGTAACCATTTGCCTATTTATAGGAAACATAGGTAGTTAACCGGTTAACTTTCAAAAATATCCAAATGTGGATAAAGTGAATTGTCTTTGATACAAAGCCACAATGCAAAAAAAATTCATGCCAACTTGACAAGAAAGAGTATATGCTAACTGACTAGCATATACTTTACAAAAAGAATATTCATTTAGGAATTTCATTGGTTGGTCCTTCTAATTAGTCCTGTTGGAGGAAGTCTTTCACCTTAGTGTATTTCTCCTTGATCAACTCAAAATACACTATAAGATTCATTAGACAATCCTCTTCTTTATTTTCTAACTTGTCAAATTCACTATCTGCCCAAGATACAAGTTCCTTGACACATTATGCTTCTGAAATTTGCTTCCCTATAAAAATAATGGTATCAAGGGTCTTCTATTTTTACTTACCTAGATGACCTTGGTTGTCTTTGATGCCTTGGATGTGGGTACCAACCCTCTTCTTGTATTATTCATCATCAATCAGGCCTAAAGTAGTGGTTCAACAAGGGTTATTTAATAGATTCCTTAAAAGTTTCTCAATCTAGTTTACCATGTCTATGTCTCTCTTGATGAAGTCCTTAACGTCACTACTCTAGGTGATCAAATATTCTTGTTTAACTACCAAAAATTCCATAAGGATGTCCAGATGTCTGAGTTTGATAATCTTGAAGTTCAAGGCCTGCTTTGTCTTATGCACCTTGATGAGCTCCTCCATCTAAGCTTGAGAATTATGCCATTGGGTGATTAAGGGTTATGTCATCTCAACTTGATGGTCCAATGCCTTTAATCTAGACTTGATGCTTTTCAAATCCTTAAATGCATCCATCAAGGATTTATTTACCATTTGCAATATATTTTTAGAAATTATCAAGAAGACCTGAGCTTCCAAATCTTGCTTTTCTATTTCCAAGTTGAGAATCTTCTGTTTTAATCCTTGCCTACTTCCTCAGATGGGTATTCTTACTTATCCAATCCTTAAGTAGCCATGATGTTAGCATGGGCACTCTCCACTATTTTTTTGGTTTCCAAATCAATTATGTTGATAACTTTTATTGGGGAATAATGCCTTGGTGGGGATGCCAAAATTTGTAGGCTTTCAATAGGTCTTTTCTCAATCTTGGATTCTTCACTTATAGCTTTACCTTTTCCTTTTACATCCTCAAGTTGCTCAATCTGAGATGACTTTGTCAATTCTCCCTACTGAGGCACAGAATATTGTCCCTCAATAGGTGGTTCTTGATGTGTAGTCCTAGATGGTCTTGGCAACAAGTGATACTGTAAACAATGTAACTACCATATTTTTCTTGAAGGCTTATTATCCTTGACCAACCTATGTTATAAAGTTATGTTGTAGTTTTTAACCCTAGATAAGACTTCTTCAAAGTTCCTTGCCTTTGTGTAAATACCATCTCGCACACCTGGTTGATGCTTGTACGCAGTCTTTTGAACCTTCCTATCCTGAATATGGTTAGCCACTCTATTATTGGGGTCCCACATCTTAAGATCATCTATTTGGAATTCAAAAGAGTTCCTATGTACCACCATGATCTATATCTATTTCCAATCCTTGACTATAATTCTACCAATGTTGAGTGGGAAGGGATGAAATTGAGCCTTTTTATTCTTCTAGCAGTGCCAATCTATGCCTTGGATGATCTGATAAGAAATTTATTGCTTTGTAAGCTTATTGGAAACATATATGGGTAGTCTGTATGGTTGGACCATGATTCTTTCTATCCATATTACAGTGTAATCTGGATAGAACCACACATCCCCCATGGTCTCCATTTATTTTTTGATTAGAGGATGAAGTCTAGGCATAGGAATACCAGTGATTGTCTCAAAAATGACTAAGAAGACACCATCACATATGAATTACATATGATTCATGTATTTGAAAATATTTATTTTGGAGTAATGATGGGAAATGGTAGTCTTACCATCAAGGGACCAATTTTGGATGCTAGGGAAATTAATAGAGGTTAGGAGCGAGTCTAAGAGGTAAGACATCATAAAGAAAAGTCTGGAGGTCTTTCTCTTGATGGCTGTAAATTATTTATCCAAGAAGAAACTTATTAAGTCTCTAATTAGAGGGGTTAGGTTCCACTTCAATATGCAATGAATATAAGACACCCAGACCTTACTCACATAAGTTGTAGAAGAGGCACCAAAGGATCTATTCAATAAGGTCATAGCTACCCTAACACCCTCTCTGAATTGGGTAATAAGAATCTCACCATTAGGGGTCCTAAAAACATGGGAACCTTGGATTAACCAAGGTGAAAGAACTTAATCCAAGTTTTGGGATTTTTTCCATTCTCTCAAAGATGGAAGATCAACATGAGGTAAAGGGAGCTTATAATAAGTCTCAAAGGCCATGGGAGCTATGCATGAAACTTTATTGACATTTCCTTCATGAATAATCCATTCTTCATCTACTCTATAGTCAATTTAAATAGGAATAAAAAGGTTGATGCGATGTATTACCTCTTGTTTAGCAACTATATGATGAAGGCTTGCCATTTGAATTGATACTAAATCCTTGTATATTTAGTATACTAAAGCATTCCTTTTTTCTCTCTGGGAAATTGGTTGGAACTCGTTGAGACCAATTCCTAATTCCTTGTACATTCAATTCTTTTGAATCTAACTCTATGTCTATAAAGACCCTTCCTTCACCATCTGAAGTTAGATAAAGCTCTGTTTCAATCTTCATATGTTTCTTGCCCACTACCATTGATAACACTGTATTGTAATTGCAAGGCTATCAAAGTTTTTACTAAGGCACCTGCTCTAAATTTAGTTTTCAATTATCTCATGTGTCACATAATCAATTTGAATTGAATCTGACCTTATTTATAGAGGGTTTAGGGTTTTTTTTATCTTTTTCTTTAATGACTAAAACATCCAACTTTGATCTCACATGTGCCTTAGATATGATGGAACCTTACTATCATATCTCTATTGTTTTCAATCATGAAATATCATTCATTAGGATCCTTCATACTTATGTGGAGCTTATGTGGCAAGGTTCCATGCCTTTTATGGTAATTTTTCATAAATTCCATCTAAAAAGTGACCATTGGTTTTCAAAAGTCCCTTTTATTTTGATTTAAAAAGCTAAATCTAAGTCCTTGCATTTGATCGGTTCTTGATCTTTGAGCTTATTGATTGTGTCATGTGTCAAGCTTTTGAGGCCTTTAATTTTTTTTTAATTTTTTCACACTATTAGATCAAATCCAGTGAGCAAGCAATCACCATTAGATCCTTTGGGAGATCTTGAGGCTTCTGGGTTGATGTGCACTATTGGATTTCTGGGTTGATGTGCACTATTGGATTGAGAACCTTCGAGGAAATGTGAACCATTGGATCAAGTCCTGAGTGGTTAACAATTGTTAACTTCATTTTGGGTGTTATATTTAATTCACACCATTGAATTGAAATCTCTAAGAAAATGATCACCATTGGATCAAATCCTTAGTGGTTAATCACTGTTAACTTCTTTTTGGGTGTTAGATTTAATTCACACCATTGGATTGAAACCTATGAGCAAAATATCATCGTTAGATATACAAAAGGGATTTTAAGTTTTAAATTAATACCCGATCATGTTTTAAGTTTAGTCTAAGGTTTTATATTAATATTCGGTCATGTTCTAAAGAAAAAACATATTTGAAGCTTAATATAAAGTTAGACTTAGGATCTTTTAATCAAAAGAAAATAAAATTTTCCACTAGTATTTTCTCACAAATGATTAAATTTAAACCATTTTAGGGTTTGTTCCTTAAAAACCTTGGATTCTTCCATGGAACTACAACTAAACACCTTGAAGATAATTATTAGCAATTTTGAACCATGAAATGTAAACATGATCAAATATATCAAAGCACATGTTCCTCTTTTTGAATTGATTTGGCTTTTAAAAATTCAATATAAGATAATTCTTCACATTCAGTCTAGAATATAGAATTTTTGAAAACAAATACATGGGTCCTCCTTTCAAAAAAAAGATAGGGAGTGTTGGTCTCAACACCTCATTTACAATAGTTCCAACATTTCCTCTTATATTTTATTTTAGTATTTGATTTACCTGTATAATTTGAATATCTATCTACCTATATTTTTATATCCCTTGTGAACAACTTGTCAAATCAAGGTATCCTTTTTTGATGATCCTTAATGGATTTTTGCCTCATTTATTCTAAAAATAAGGCTCTTACTATGTCCTCAGTTTTTAATTTTGATGTAGTAGTAGTTATTTTAATAACTAAAATATCCTAAGAGTCGAGAAAAGAATAAATAAAAGTAAAAAAAATTAATTCTTTATCTTTTTTAATTTCAAAATAAATTAGCTAACTTACCATAGTATTGAAACCATTCAAAATTTTAGATACAAAGTCACCATTATTAATTCTCACTAAATACAACTTATTTCAGAGAAATAATCTATTTATGAGAAATATTTTATAATAAAAATTCCCCAACTTCTCCCATAGTTCCTTATATTTTTTCTCTATTGACACATTAAAAAAAATCAAAATCTCACATGAAAAATTTGATTGAAAAATTTGTCTTCTTATCGATATTTTCTCATTCTTCTACCTTTATACATATAGGTTACACGCCTGATATAACAACCCACTATTCTCTATCCACAATAATTTCATCTTTAACTTCCACAACTTAAAATTTTAATGATTAAAATTTCCAATTTCCATCCTTGTGCTTTATGTCATTCTCTTTCACCCAAATATTACCATGCATTAAGATCCCACTCATCAAATAGTTTATCATGAGTAAATGAAACACTAAAACTTTAATAAAAAAATTAAAACCTAGATTGATTCCAAATGAATATAAAATGATCAATAAAATAATACAAGAGAAACAATACTAATAAAAACTTTATGCTAAAATTAAATATGGGAAATATTCCACACATGATACTACATGATACACAAGACTTCACTAATAACATCCTTTACTATTGTAATAATTTAACCATCTTATAATAAAATAATGTACTTCTAATTTTTACTTTACCCCTACTACATATGTGGGTATATATAGGCACATTAATAGTTAATTACCTAAGCAATATTATAATACATTGGGTACCAAAACCATTGGCCAAGAATACAACTCATAATGGTTGCCCATAAAACTATGGGTCATAACACTATCCATATTATCACTATAAGTAGAAATTCCTATGGGATAGGTAAAACGTAATTTTTTCCCAAAAAAAATTACCTTGTCTTGTTGTCTAATACTTAAGTGGTGTAATACATGCAGTATACAACACATGTCCAACATATGTGAGATTGTATTTCAATCACATATTGAAAAGGATCATATAATAATACAAACAAGTAAACTTATAGTTTTTTGTTTTCATTTATAAATATAAAAAGGTATATTAATTTAATAGAACATGTACTAAGCATAAAATTATTATAAGATCATAGATAATAACTCCAATAAGAGGGCACCCTCATTTCTATTTTCCAATTAGGTAGTATTTCAAACTAAGAATCTTATAATATTTTGTAAATATTAATAAGTGACAGGGTTTATGTTTACACTTCAATGGCTCAAAACATATAACGATGTTAATGTAAATGTTGACTTCATTGAAAAATCATTTTAACATTTTAATTATTTGACATGAAAAAGGGTTTTCAAAGGATGGATTAGACTAAACCTAAATATTATCTAACCTCCTTATTAATATCTCAATTTTTTTATCAGTGTTGTGTTCTCAAAGTTTCAAGTTATATTTATTTCGTATTTTTATCTATTCAATTTTTTAATTTAAACCATTTATCATTAGTTACAAATTTTTCATATTGAAGGATTTATCCCAAAAATATTCATCAAGGACAAAATATGAAAGTGCATAAGTAAAGAAATCACAAGACTAAATTACCTCTTAGAATGTAAATCACAAATGATATAATAATTTTAAAGTTAGAAACTAAACATATCAGAGAAAAATCTACGTGATATTATTAGGAGGTTTAATACCAAAATCTTCACAAGTACAATATTAAATCAAGAGCACAAGAGAAAAAGAGAGAGAGAGAGCTATGATATTCTAGTGAAGAAATAAAGAGAGGAAGAGCTCTTTTATAGAGCTAGAGGAAGATTATGGAAGTGATAAGGAATCTTATTATTATGTTACAAGTCTCCTATGTGTATGTCACTTGTGGCCTAGTCCCTTAAAAAGTGAGGGGAGGTGTGTCAAGTGAGATAAGGTTTTACTCAAGTAAGTAACTCTAAAAAAATAAAAGAGCATAAAGAGGTGAGTGACACCTCATAGAATTTAGATTTATGTGAATTAATAATTCACATAAATAAAAATTCCACACACATCAGAAAGGAACTTAAGATAAAATAAATTACCCTAAATAAAGAGTAATTCTAATACTCCCTCTTAAATCTTATTTAGGGGTTTAAAAATAAACAAAAAGAGAGAAAATATAACTAACTTTCTCCCTTGATGATAACTTTAATCCTAACTTGTTACAAAAGAATACTAGATTTTCTTTACATAATGGCTTGTAAAGATATCAACCATTTATTCTTCAATAGGATAGAAAGAGAAGAATTTGATTCTCTTCAAGAAGTTTGCATTGAAGGTGATGTTAAATATCAATGTGCTTGGAATTTTCATGTAAAATTGGATTTTTTGCTAAGGCAATGACACTTTGATTATCACTAAAAATTAGAGTAGATGAATGTTGTGGGTGGCCCAAATCTGCAAGAAATTTTAAAATCCAAATAGCTTCTTTTACAACATGATTAAAATATTTAAACTCAAATTATTTGGAAGATAAAGATACAATAGTTTAATTTTTACTATTCCATGAAATGGTGCTAGAACTCAAATAAAAATAATAACCACTTGTGGATCTATGATCATTAGGATCACCTGCCCAATCTGAATCTGAATAACCTATCAAAGAAAAATTACTATTTGAGATATACTAAATGCCAAAAGTTAGAGTAACTTTAATATAATAAATAATTTTTTTAGTAGTTTTAAAATTAGTAGCTTGAGGTTTAGACATAAAATGAGAAACTAATCCAACATAAAAGGTAATATTAGGATGAGTATGAGTAAGATAATTTAAACTACCAACTAATTATCTATAAAGAGTTGGATGCATAATTTTCATTTCCATATCATTAAGTAATTTGACACCAAGTTCATAAGGGGTAAAAATAGGTTTGAAATCTAACATATTAAACCTAGATAACAAGTCATATGCATATTTAGATTGGGAAATATAAATATTAGCTTATTCTTGCCAAACTTGAATGCCTAAAAAGTAATGTAAGAGACCTAAATCTATCATTTCAAAAGTATTTTTAGTCCAATAAACTATTGAACTAATACTACTAGTTATGATTAAGTCATCAACATACAAAATAATGATAACTATGCCATTTGGAGTGTTTTTAACAAAAATATTAGGATAATTAGAACTAAAAGTGAAGCCTTGAGTTATAAAAAAATGATAAATTTTAGAGTACCATTCTTTAGAAGATTGTTTCAAACCATAAATGGATTTGTTTTAACTTGAAAACAAAATTTTCATTTAAAAAAATAAAACCAGGGGGTTAAGACATAAATTTCTTCATGCAAGTCACCATTTAAGAAATCACTCTTAACATCCATTTGATAAACAAGATAATGCATGTGAGTAGCTAAAGCTAAAACAACTTTAATTTTGGGCATCTTAGATACAATAAAAAAAGTTTCATTATATTTGATTCCTTAAATTTTTGAAAAACCTCTAACAATTAATCTAGTTTTATATTTTTTAATTTGATTATTAGAATTAAAATTAGTTTTAAACAACTATTTACAACTTACCAAATTATTTCCTTTAGAGAGAGGGACTAAGTCCCAAGTCTTATTAGAAATCAAAGAGTTGTATTCATCATGCATTGATTTTTTCCAATGAGAGTGACCTTGTTCTTGTTTTAGTGTTGTAGGATCATTATTATTCATATGTTTAGACATCAAAATGTAATTACAAAATTATTGCCTTGTTCTATGAGTATAATTAAGATCTACAATGATTACATAAATTTTTTATAGTGGTTTTGGCCCACTTAGACATAGTTTTGGGTGGAGAAAGACTAGAAGGAGAATGAAATTTATGAAAAACATCATTATGTACCACATCATTATGATAATTACTTATTTCAAAAAAAAAAAAAAGCAAGAATTATATCAAGAGAATTCAAATTGGTAGAACAATCAAATACACCACTTTTAACAATGTTAAAATCCCTTTTAATCTTGATTTTGTTAGTTTGAGGATCATATACCCTATAAGCTTTAGATGATTTATCATAACTAAAAAAATAAAAGTTTCTACTTTAGAATCTAACTTATATTTTTCTATTAGAATATGAATAAATGCATCACAACTACAAACTTATAAATGCTTCAAATTAAGTTTTTCACCACTCCAAGCTTTTTTAGGAGTAATATTCAAAACAAATTAAGTAGGAGTCCTATTAATAAGATAGACAACACAATACATAGCTTTATCCTAAAATTTATAATACGTATTTTTAGCATGCAACATACACCTAACCATTTCAGTGATAATCCTATGTTTACGTTCAGTAACACCATTTTTCTTAAGTGTGTAAGAAATAATTTTCTCATGTTTAATACCATGTTGCTTACAATATGCAATAAAATAATTGTCAACATATTTAGTACCATTATCAATGTGTAATAAGCATATAAAATAATGATATTATTTTTTAATATGTTGGGTGAATATTTTATCAACAACTAATTGATGAGAAAAATAGGTCTCTTCAACCACAACATAGGGAGATTGGTCAGCCAAATGTGTAGGTTTACCACATCAGAGGTGGACAAATCTCTCCTCTCATCAAGAGGAGGTTCCTTATAAATATGAGGAGCTATATATTATATATATAAGTAGAAAATAACACTCAGGGGTAGGACTACACCATCCATCTCTCTTTTTTTAGAGATGATGTTCATAGACAAGGGAGAAATCCTAGTGATAATACTAAAGGCACTTCTCTTCTTTCAAAAGTGGTAATGCATCAAGGCACAGGAGTTCTTTTTGGTGGGTAATCAACAGGTAACAAGGGCGTAGTAACCAGCAGGATGAAGTGTAACACAAAGTCTACACCTCAATTACCCAAAGAGTGAAATACGAAGGATAATGGGGGCACAAAGTCATCCCAAGATCCTTTACACAGAAAGAAACTAAAAACACACTGAAGACAATTGTGACAGCACAAAGTCTTTCCACAATTGGCTTTAGGACACCTTCCTGATTACTTCCACTAAATCTGCTTATTAAATTAAATAAACAGGAATGCTCCTAGGAAATGGACATAAAAATAATTTCCTAAAATAACACAAGCTATAATAGCATAAAGTCTGAAAGTAACTTGCTTTCTCATTTAGATAAAGAAATATGATCAATAATTTGAGCTCAAAGTCTCAATAATTGCCTTTCAATTTGGGTAGAGTTTTGCTTCTATATTGGAAAGATATCCTTCACATAAAACAAGAGATTACAATATATGGCATCTAAGAAAGGCTTGACACTTTGTTCCATGGAACAACCCATGCTGCATTCAATGCCTTGAATGCATTTTTAGTTCTATCAAGGGGCCATGCTTGGAATGGTGCATCAGCCTTAACTGTGGTGTGCTAATTCATATCATATGTCTCCTCTAAAGTATAGGTTGCATGGTCCTTTCCTTTTTATTTGCATACCTATCCACTTTGCCTTTACTTCATGGAAGAAAAACATGCTGCATCCTTGATTTGGTGTGCTCAAATGACTACTTGGTGAACTGTTTCACCTACTGAAAATAACTCTCTTGTAGATATTTCAATATCTCCTATATTCTTCTTGTTAAGGTGTGGAGCTAAAAGCTTGACCAAAGGAGCGCATTGCATAAGTTGCAGGTTTACATAGTCACCAGCATCGGTCAGGAGCAATCGACGTCGGTCAGGAGCAGTTCAGGAGATGTTGGCATCGATAGAAATCGACCGATGTCAGTCACAGGCAAACAGGCAAGAATCAATGTCAGTTACTTGTGCATCTAGAAAGCTATTTTCATGGACAGAACAGATTGTTTGCATGATAGGATTAAGTCATAGTCTTAAGTCCACGTCTCTATTTTAAGTAAGACTATTTTAGAGCCCTTGTTTAAGAGGCATAAATATTGGTTGTAAATGCATGCTCATGTTTCCTAATTTTATATATAGGATTAAATCTTCATAGCTTATTGGACACAATTGTAGAATTGGTCAAGAACAGTACAAGATATTTGTAAGATAGACAATTCAAGGTGTGAATTGTGATTGTACTTGAGAGAGAGAGCTCTTGAGGGAAAGAGATCTAGATAGAGATCTGTACATCTGAGAGAGGTGTGGAAGAAAATAAGTTTCTTCAATTCTATTCCTTCTGTAAAGAGTTTAATACAAAGTTTCAGGGTGGTTTCTTGTATCTCTTCTTCTTGTTATATTTCTGATTCTAGTTACTTATCTTTCTAGTTTAATTCTGCATTTATTGCTTTCATAGTGTAATCAACATTGTTGGTTGATCCCCAAAAAGTGGTATCAGAGCGAGGTTGGACGTTCTTAGAGCGAGCTTGACTAATAGGTGGTTCAGATCTGTTAAGTGTTTGTTGATTATAGGTTACTCACAGGGGTTGCTGTTTGAGTGGGAGTATAGCAAGGCAGAAGAAAGTAAACTGAGAATGGAGAAGTTCAATGGAAAGAATTATCAACATTGGAGAATGCATATAGAGGATTATCTGTATTGAAAAGATCTATACTTACCATTAGGTGGGATTACAAAGAAACCCATAGACATGGATGATGAAGAATGGGAAGTTCTTGATAGAAAGGCTCTGGGGTCTATAAGACTGAGTCTGGCATCTACTATGATATCTAATCTATCACAAGCAAAGTCTATGGTAGAGTCAATGACTACTTTAGCAAATTTGTATGAAAAACCCTCAGCTTCTAATAAGGTATATCTTATGAAGCAGTTATTTCATTTGCGTATGCAAGAAGGTGGATCTGTATCTAATCATCTAAATGATTTCCATGGAATTGTAAATCAATTAAGTTTAGTTAAAATAGTGTTTGATGATGAGATTAAATATCTTTTAATATTATGTTCTTTGCCTAAAAGCTGGCATAGCTTGGTAATGGTAGTTAGTAATACTGCATCTGCTTCAAATATTTTAAAAGTAGAGGATGTTTTTAGTGTAATCTTGAATGAAAAAATTTGCAAGAAAAGCACAGAGGAAACATCAGGGAATGCTTTAAGTTTTGAGAGTAGGGGAAGGCAAAAAGAGAAGAGCAAGAGGAGATCAAGGTCTAATTCAAAGGTGAGAGGTAGATCCAAATCCAGAAATGGTAGGAAGCCACAATGCTGGAATTGTGGAAAGATGGGGCACATAAGCATAGATTTCTGGTCAAAGCCTAAGGAGGAAAATCAGCACGAAGGAAAAGAAGAAGCAAAGGTTGCAGGTATTGCACAAGATGCTTTAATATTCTCTTTGCATAATAATATAGAATCTTGGGTTTTAGATTCTGGTGCATCTTTTCATGCTACCCCCAATAGAGAATATTTTAGTGACTATATCCATGGAGATTTTAGAATAGTGTATTTAGGGGATGATGAGCCTTGTAAAATTATTGGCAAAGGAAAAGTGCAGCTGAAAATGTAGAATGGAAACACATGGGTGTTAAGAGATGATATGGATGACACGGTTCATGGAAGAGCTTGGAAAGGAGCAAGAGAGTTGCAGACTATACAGTGATAGTCAGAGTACAATCTATTTGGCTAAGAATTCAGCCTTTCATTCAATAACAAAGCATATACAACTTAGGTACCACTTCATAAGACAGGTATTGGAGGATGGTGAGTTGAAGCTGGAGAAGATCCATACAGATAAGAATCCTGCAGATATGTTAACCAAGCTAATTACAAAGGAGAAGTTGAATCTTCATTCAACTTTTGTTGGTCTTCATGATTGAGGTATAAGATGGAGGAGCTAGAAGATGTTGCTATACAAGTACTGGTGCAGCTATTTATCTCCAAGTGGGAGATTGTTAAGGTGTGGAGCTAAAAGCTTCACCAAAGGAGTGCATTATAGAAGTTACAAATTTACACAGTCACCGGCATCAGTTAGGAGTGACTGACATCGATCAGGGGTTGACAAAAGAGCAATTGACATCGACAGGAGTCGATCGACATCGGTCACCTCCAGTCAGATAGGGACCAATGTCAAATGCCTGTGTAGTTCCAAAACTACTATTGATGAATAGTCAGTTAAGTGAATGGGTAGTTTACATGATGAAGACTAGTTCAAGTCTTGAGTCACAAGTCTAAATTAGTGTATGCATGAGATCTATATAATAGACTCATGGGATGTATTGTGAAGTGGTGGAACTTGTAGAACTTGGAGAGTTCTTCCCCTGGAAGAGCATGTTCTTCCAGGTATGTAAGATCAAGTTTGGTTAGCAGGGTGTTGCAGGATCATGGAGGAGATCTACATGTGATAAGTAAGATCAGGGTTGGTCTGCAGGGATGTGTGTATGCGAGGGTCAAAAGAGGATCTACGGGGGAGCAAGATCAAGGTGATAGCAATACGTCAAGAGCAGGATCATGGTGAGATCTACTTGGAGTACCATTTCGTACTCGATTGTACTGGGAGTACAATGAGGTGAACAAGAGCTTGTGTTAGCTGTTAGTTATGACCTAGTGAGAGAAGATTACTCTGGAGGGAAGATTAATGTAAGCCCACGAAGTGGAAGAAAGAGTGCCACCTCTTTGTTGTAATTTTCTTCTATAATGAGTTGAATATAGTTGTATATTGCCTCTCATATTCTGTGCTATTTCTCATTGATAGTTATTTGTTCTTCTGGTTATTTCCACATGTTTAAGTTTCTTATACAATGGTAATCATGTGTGCTCTTAAATATGACAAGTTGTGTTAGAGCTTTGGGGAACTTTGGTCCTATCAAATGGTATCAGAGCTTGTGGGAAAAATTAATCACAGACAGGAAAACACAGAGATCGACGTCGGTCAGGCAGAAACTGACATCGATAATACAAGAACCGATGTCGGTCATACAGTGACCGATGTCAGCAGGTCATGAACTGACGTCGGTCAGGGAGAATCAATGTCAGCCAATTACAAGCCTGGAAGTGACCAAGGTCGGTCACTGTCAGAGAATTTAGGTAGACAACGTGTTGTGAATGAGTCTCAAACGCCCATCAAGAGGTCAAAAAGGGTAAGTAAACCTCCAATTCGATATTCCCCTTCATTATTATATTTATTGCTAACTGATGGTGGAGAACCAGAGAATTTTGATGAAGCAATATAGGTGGAGTCCAAGAATCAGTGGGAGCATGGCATGGTTGAGGAAGTGGAGTCCTTAAGAGAGAACCAAACATGGGATTTGGTTGAGTTGCCAGCTGGTAAGAAGACACTGAAGAACAAATGGACCTACAGATTGAAGGAAGGTGAGAATGGACAGATGAGATATAAGGCCAAGTTGGTAGTGAAAGGATTTGCATAAAAACTAGGTATTGATTTTGGTGAGATTTTTTCTCCTATTGTTAAAATGACTTCTATACGGGTTGTATTGTCTTTAGTTGCTATTGAGGATTTGCATCTTGAGAATCTTGATGTTAAGATAGCATTTCTTCATGGAGATTTGGATGAGGAAATATATATGGATCAACTGAAAGGATTTGAGGTCAAAGGTAAGGAGAAGTTAGTGTGCAAATTGAAGAAAAGCTTGTATGGCCTCAAGCAAGCTCTTAGGCAGTGGTATTTGAGATTTGACAGGTTTATGACTAAGCATGGCTATAGTAGGTGTCAATCTGACCATTGTGTGTATTTTAAGAGATTGGATAATGGTAGATATATTATTCTATTGTTGTATGTAGATGATATGCTGGTTGCAAGATCACACATGCAAGATATCTCTGAGCTTAAGGTGAAATTAGCTCACACATTTGCTATGAAGGATTTGGGAGCAGCAAAGAAAATCCTTGGCATGAACATTAAGAGAGATAGGAAAAATCATAGGTTGATTTTGTCTCAAGAGGATTATGTGAACAAGGTGTTGAAATGATTCAATATGCAGGATGCAAAATCGGTAAGCACACCTTTGGCTAGACATTTTAAGTTGAGTAAAGAAAAATGTCTTAATTCACATGATGAGGTAGAGTACATGAGTAAAGTTACATATTCTTCTGCAGTAGGGAGTTTAATGTATGCAATAGTTTGTACTAGACCAGATATTGCCCAAGTAGTGGGAGATTGTTAGGGTGTGGAGCTAAAAGCTTCACCCGAATGCAAGCATGGAGGAGGATTGTAGTGTCATAGTCGCCGACGTCGGCAGGCCACACTGACGTTAGGCAGGGGTCGACAGAAGAGCAACCGACATTGGCAGGAGTCGACTGATGTTAGTCACCTCTAGTCAGACAGGGACTGACGTCAATTGCGTATGCAGTTCTAGAACTGCTATTGATAAACAATCAGTTAAGTGAACGGGTAGTTTGCATGATGAAGACTAGTTCGAGTCTTGAGCCGCAAGTCTAAATTAGTGTATGCATGAGATATATATAATAGACTCATGGGATGTATTGTGAAGTGGTAGAACTTGTAGAACTTGGAGAGTTCTTCTCCTAGAAGAGCATGTTCTTCCAGGTATGTAAGATCAGGTTTGGTCAGCAGGGTGTTGCAAGATCATGGAGGAGATCTACATGTGATAAGTAAGATCGGGGTTGGTCTGTAGGGATGTGTGTATGCGAGGGTTAGAAGAGGATCTATGGGGGAGCAAGATCAAGGTGATAGCAATATGTCAAGAGCAGGATCATGGTGAGATCTACTTGGAGTACTATTTTGTACTCAATTATACTGGGAGTACAATGAGGTGAACAATAGCTTGTGTTAGCTGTTAGTTGTGACCTAGTGAGAGAAGATTACTCTGGAGGGAAGATTACTGTAAGCCCACAAAGTGGAAGAAAGAGTGCCACCTCTTTATTGTAATTTCCTTCTACAATGAGTTGAATATAGTTGTATATTGCCTCTGATATTCTGTGCTATTTCTCATTGATAGTTATTTGTTCTTCTGGTTATTTCCACATGTTTAAGTTGCTTATACAATGGTAATCATGTGTGCTCTTAAATCTGACAAGCTGTGTCAGAGCTTTGGGGAACTTTGGTCATATCACATCTCTTCTTTCCTGCTATAATTGGAGCTCTCAGGCTATCTTTTTCAGCTGGTTGCTTGGTTCATCCTTCAAGTTCCACTCTATATTTGAAAATTAATAGATATTCCATTACCTTAAATTAAACGTCTGTGGGGATGTCAATGGTTTCTAATTTTTTAAACCATTTTGAACCATGAACCTTTAAACCTTTGAAAGTTCATTAGTTCAATAGTTTAATGGTTTAAGTGGTCTTTATCAGTTCCTTGGTTCAATCACTTTCTTGCTCTTTGGTTAAACCATCCCTTTGAACTGGTCTCTGGAATCTTCCACTTCCTTCCTTTGCTTGGAGCTTTCTTTAAACCTTTGAACAATTTTGGTTCAAGGTTCAATGGTTTAATCTCTTTATCAAAATATTTTGTTTTGGCTAAGTCTTTTGAAGCCTTGAAATTCCTTCGGCTTTATGTCATTGGAACACCCTGAAGGGAAGGTGTCCCTTCAAGTCTTTGAGAAAGGTCCATTTTTTGGGTGCTGAGAACCCCCCAAAAGGGTACCTATCCTTCAAGATTATTCGGGTAGCCTTTTCCTTCAAATCCTTCAGACAAAATGTCTGAAGGAATTCCTTCAGACATTTTGTTTGAAGGAAATCTTCCCTTGCCTTGGCTGCTTTTCCACTAGGATTTTGATCATTCCTTTGGGAAAAATGTTTGAAATAATTCCTTCAAATTTTTTTTTGAAGGATTTGCCTTTGCCTTTGTGAAAATCTTCCACAGAAAATCTTTTTGGAAGAATTCTTTCAGTTCCTTTACTTGGCAATTTATTTGGATAAAAAGTATGAAGGAAACCTTACCCTTTCAGCCTTCTCTTTGATCTTTGAACAAATGTTCCCTGCCCTCCGCAAGGGCACCTAACTTTTGTTCATTTCCCTCTACAAGGGCACTTGCCCTTTCAGCTTTGGGACACTCCTTTGAATCGACCGATTGAACTGACCAATTGAACCAACTTTGGTTCAATGGCTTAACGGTTCAATTTTTTGTTCTGCTCATTCAATTGACTGTTTGAACCAATCTCTTTGAACCAACCACGTTGAACCTTTGAATCTTTTTGGTTTAAGGTTCAATGGTTCAATCTTCCTTCTTTTTTCTAAGTCTTTTAAAACCATTTAACTTTCCAAGGTGGTTGAACTTTGAACTTTTGACAAAGCGCTTAACTCTTTAAGCTTGCCGATGTCATTAAACCTTTGAACCCGTTAAACCTTTAAACCTTTTGGAAGCGGGGTTCAATGGTTCAATCCTTTGTTTGAAGCTTGCTGATGAACATTTTTGGTTGAACTGAGGCATTGAACCAATCTTAAAATTGCTTAAGTGCTGGGAACTTGTTCCTTTGTGAGAATTCACCTATTGAAACCATTGAACCTTCTAGTCCCTTAACTGAAAAAGCTTGAATAGTGAAGAATTTGAATGCTCAAAACAATTTTTGAGAAGGGAAGAGAGGATTTTGGCCTACAGGACCAAAATAGTTCATATGTTGTCCCAAAAATGAGTGACAGATTTTGGGAACAACAGTTGGCTCCAGTTGGGGAACTTCCTTCAGTTGAAAACTTGGAACAGCTGAGGGGAGGAAAAACTAGAATTTCTAGTGCCTTCAAGTATGCCATTGGGCTATGGAGTCATGCTACCAAAAAAGAAAGGCACCAAAAATGAAAATAAAAATCACAAAACAAAACTAAAGACTATATAAATATACATATGTACAGGTGATCTTATCTAATACTTCAAGAATGAAAGTGCTTTAGATGCTGCCTATTGTGAGGTAGAGAAAAGGGTGTGCCATCTTGATACTTCAATATAAAACTATTTTCACAATTGAGCTGATGGATAGTAAATGGGCCTCTCCAAAGGGAGTCAAATTTCCCATGCATTCCCTTTGGTTCTCTTATCTCCCACAACAGGACTTGATTTCCAATCTAGAAATCATGATTTTTTGCTTTTTGGTCGAAGAGCTTCTTCACCAAAATTTGATGTGCAGCAATTCGATCCACCACCATAGTTCGTGACTCATCCAGCTCAGTTGAGCACATGATCCTCTTATCGATGGAGCTTTCATATGTCTGATCTTCAACTGCCTTAGCCAATTTCAATGCAAGCAATTCTAAGGTGATTGGTATCTCAGCATTGAGACCATAAAGAAGTTGGAAAGGTGACATACCAATTTCTCTCTTAGGTGTAATTTTGTCTTCCCATAAAATATCAACTAATGCTTTATGCCATGTTCGTTGGTTGTCATCTACTAGCTTCTTGATGATAGTCACTAGGTTCTTATTTCTTGATTTAGCTTGGCCATTCCCTTATGGAAAATAATTAGAAGAGTGGGAGAGGGTAATCCCATAGTAAAAATAGAACTGAGTAATCTCGTGGGAAGAGAAACAAGCTACATTGTTTGTGACAATCTTGGTTGGGACCCCAAACTTGGAAATAATGTTCTCTTTGAGGAAATTGCACATTACTTCTGAAGTAGCATGCTTGGTTGGAACAGCTTCCACCCACTTGGTGAAGTAATCTGTGGCTGTGAGGACATAATCATGTCCAACAATTGAAGATGGGTTTATATCACCAATGAAATCAATTTCTCATTGCTAAAATGGCTCTTCTATCACCACTGGCTTAAGAGGCAAATCAACTAATTTAGGTCTTCCAATGAACTATTGACATAGTTCACATCTTCGTACCTATTTGTATGCATCTTGAAACAGAGTAGGCTAGTAATACCTGGCTCACATAATCTTATGGGTAGTTATAGGAGTATAAAAATGTCCTCCATAGGCTAGATTATGGAAGGACATTAAAAGTTAGCTATGCTGCTCTTTATCCACGTAGTGAAGGAACACTCCATCAAGGTTCCTCTTATATAGGCTGTTGGCCCACAAAATAAAATTGACAGCTTTTAACTTGACAATCCTCCTTTATTTATGAGACAAGTGAGTAGGACACTCACCATAAGTAAGGAAATAAGTGATACTTGAATACCACTCATTCATGGTGGAGACAAAGAAGACTATTGGTGTGTCTTAAATTTATTCTTCTCTATGCTCTATTTCTTTTGGTCTATTATCAACAATCAATTGGCATAAGCCCCTTCCCCATACCAGCTTCATTGGTTTGATAACTAGATCAAAATCCTAGATTTTAGCAATCCAATTGCCTCTTTTCATTCCAAACTCCTACTGAGTTAATATGGATTTGACTGTGGTGTCAGGAACTAGGCAATAGTGTGTGAATTCAGGATGTAAAAGTGAAAATGCTTCACTGCCTTTACCACTACATAAGCATGCTTCTCCGTGTTTGAGTACTTTAGCTCATGAGCTTTGAGAGGACAACTCATGAAAGATATGAGAGATTCCATACCTTCTTTGTTCTATTAAACCAGAATTATTGAAAGTGTGTGCTTAGAAACATAACTATACACTATGAAATCCTTGGTATAATTTGGACAAACTAGAATTAGGGCATGAGCAATAACTGTCTTGATGTCTTCAAATGCTGACTTGCCTTCTGTAGTCTATCAAAAAGTGGCTTTGCCTTTCATCATGTTCATAATGTGGTGAGTCTTTTCATTGAAATCAGGGATGAACCTTCATAAAAAAATCACTTTTCCAAATAAAGAGTGAACTGCAGTCTTACTTGTGGGCAAAGTAAATTCCTAGATGGACTTGACTTTGTCTGAGTTAATCTTTATGCATTCTTGGAATAAAATGTGCCTGAGAAGTTTTCCTTTTGTTACTCCAAAAATGGACTTCTTGGGATTTAGAGAAATGCCATTCTGGTGGTATCGTTCTAGCGCTTGATGCAAATGGTGCACATGATCAGGACGATGCTTGAAAAAAACTATTAAATCATCCAGGTACACTACAATGAACTTACCCATTTCATCTTTGAAAGAAAGGTCTATTGCTCTCTGAAAAGTGGTGCTAGCATTTATCAGGCCAAATGGCATTCTTCGAGAGGCAAAGGTGCCCCAAGGTGTGGTGAAGGCAGTCTTGTGTTGGGTTGTTTCACCAACTTCAACTTGATTGTATCCTAAGAAGCTATCTAGCATTGATAACATTTATGAACCAATCAGTATTTGAAGGACTTGATCCATGATGGGCAGAGGATAGTTATCCTTTAAGGATTACTGATTAAAATTTTTGAAGTCCACACAGAGGTGAATTTTGCCATTCTTCTTTCTCACAGGTACTATGTTGGCAATCCATGTTGAATGATGGATTGGGAAAATTTTCTTAACATTCAATATTTTATATATTTTAGATAGAATAGTACCTGATATCTTTAGATTATACTGCCTAGATTTTTGCTTATAAGGCATCAAATCACTCTTGAGAGGGATTTCATGGAAAATTTTTTCAAGCTTGAGTGACTTCAGATCATCATAGGAGTATGCTAGGACATCCATGTACTGGCTGAGCAGAGTAGTGAACTTGAAATTCTCTTCCTGAGTGCAACACTTCCCAATGTTCACCATCTTGGGATTTTATTTGGTACCCAAATTTATTTGATCAAACTCCTGGGAAGAGCTTGAATCTGTTTGATGCTGTTTGATGAACCTGTCGTGTTTGTCAAACAACTTCTCAAGGGAAACCAGGCCTTTTGGGATTTTATTTCCTTTAAGTTTTATGAATTTTTCACCTACATCTGCACTCAATTCAAGGGTTGGTTCAAGCTTTAGAGGCTTACTGCCTTCGAAATGAAGCTATTCAAAGCTATCTTTTTGCTCCAAGAAGGCAATGATTTGGTTATCACCATTGAACACTTGCCAATGATTGGAATTATCAGGCACACTTGGTTGAAAGACCAGTTTAATAGTGTACCTATCTCCCTTAAAATTAGGGTGAGGAACCAAGAGAGTTGATAAAATAGTTAGTACATCAGCTTGGTCATTGAATTCTCTGTGTATGGCAGAGATGCTGAAAGCATCAAATCTTTCAATTTGATCCCAGACTAGATTGTGGTAGTGGTGCAATCTCTCATTTTTGGTTTGATATAGGTTCCTTACCTGAAAAACCACTAGTTCAGCATCTCCTTTGAAATGAAGGAGTTTGATGCCTTTGTCTCGAGCAGCCTTCAATCCAAGAAATAGAGATTCATACTCAGCTGTGTTGTTGGTGTTGCTAAAATGCAACTTATATGAAGAAGGAAAAATATCTCCTTGAGGAGATATCAACACAATCCTAGCTCCTAAATTGGTAAAGGAACAACTACCATCGAATTCCAAAATCCACACCTCATCAAACACTGATTTTTCCTTAGATTCTTCTTCATTTGGAGGTTGAGATTCTTCTACACTTACACTGCACTCCAACAATCCTTCTGCTATTCCATCTAAAACAATTTTTAGGTCGACACATTCAAGAATTTCATCAAACATGTCATGGACCTCCTCCATAGATAAAAAGTAATTACCCATGCTTGAAAACTCAAATAGAATTTGAGCTTCAGGCACTGATGTTTGAGTGACCACGTATTTTGCTTCCTTCTCAGGGAACAATCTTTGCATAATTCATTTGACTGGGATCCTCACCTTGGATAGGTCCATGCTTAATTCTTCACCAACATCCTTACAAAAATTTCACCCAAAAAGGATGTCGTATGATGCTGAGATGTCAGCCACGAAGACAGTCATCTTGATTCTCTTGTTTGAGAATGCTACAAATGTAAATTGGGCATCCTTGATTTGTCCTAGTAGTGGCACTTGTTTATTCTCCATAGAGAAACATCTCCCAAATGTCTTGGTTAGTGTGAGACCAAGGGATTTTGCCACTTTGGCAAGCATGACATTGTCAGATGCATTGAAATCTATGATGCAATTATTTATTTGATGTCTATTTATCAGTAGGAAGACATAAAATGGTTCAGTCCTCCTAGGAGTAGCAAGAGGAGTAATGACAAGGTTATTCTTATGGATGTGTTCTTAGGGGAATCATGAGTTACCTTTGGAATTGCTTGTCCTATAGGGATGGCTTGGTTCTTTACACATTGAACCAACTTATCCAACTACTTAGGGTTGGATGTAGGAATTCAAATTTAGACATTTAAATTTTAGTTTTCTTTATATGGTCAATTATGTCAAATGTCTGAAATAAACTAGGAACAGAGGATGGGAGTTCATCTTTTTGGTTTTTTAGAGGGGGATGACTAGTCTGTGAATTTGAAGTAGAAGGTGTAGGGATGTTTGATGTACTTACCTTTCTTGTAATCACTAGGTCCTTTGGCTGGAAAGGTAGAGTGGTTCCCTGCTTAACAATTGAAATTACTGATTGAGGTTGCTCCTCTATTTTTTTTTATCAGCTTGTTGGGCTGACTGGTTTTGGGATTGGGTGACTACAACGTATGTTCCATCAGCTATTTTACCTTCACTTTTGGGTTCATCCTGGTAATTCAGGAAACTAATGTTGGAGTCACTAGCTAATTCTTCTTCTCCCTCTATGAAGAGATTAACATCATCTTCTGGGTTCAACTCAGGCTGGAAGGAGAAATCTAATTCTACTTCAAGATATTCGAATGTTGAATTGGTTGGAGGTGCTTCAATGGCCAATTTCCCCTTAGGGGGAGGAAGATGATTTAGCTGCCCTTGATTTCTGGTAGCATGGCCTTGGTATGACTGATTGGGGAATGTCCTTCTTAGTATATCTCTATATGAAGGAGCAGATGACATCCCTTGCACCATTTACTTTTTAAGAGCTAGCAATTTATTTGCTAGCTTCTGCACTATTGGATCAATGGTGGTTGTAGGTGAGTATTCAGAAGATGAAGAAGATTTACCTCTATTAGGATCTCTCCTTATCTTTCCTTCTAAGATAAGGTCATCTTCTACCTCAATAGCCAAATCTTGAGTAGCAGCAAGGTCTATGTGGCTAGCTCGTCTCAGTAGAAAACTCACTTGAGGTAGCTGTGAGTTGATGAAGAATTATTTAAGGTTCTCAGGTGCTGGCTGAGTAATTTTAGAAATCTAGTTCCTCAACATGTCAAACTTGGAAATGAAGTCCCTCATAGGTTCATGAGGTTCCTTCTTCATCTATGTGAGCTGGGATAACATGGCATGTGTATCTTCTGTAGGCTTGAATCTTGCTTCAAATTTGGCTTTGAGAGTGTCATAGTCAGTCACTAACCAAGCCTGTAGATGGTAGAACCAGTTTGCAATAGTAATTTGTAGTGTTTCCACAAACAACTTGACTACTACATCTTCATATTCTACACCTATCACGCCATAGGCTATGCTAAAGGCTGCAATATATTCATTAGGATGAACTCTCTCATCACGAAAATTTTTGGGGAAATTCTTCCTTGAACTGCGTGGTATCTCATGTAGAGGTGGAGTAAGATTGAGTGGGCTAAAAGAGTTACCCCAGGGGCCTTGAACTACCATGATTTGATTATGGAAAAGGGGGATAACAAATTTGGGTGGAGTATGTATAGGCAAAGCTCTGCTAATAGTAGAAAAAGAAGCTCTGCCTTGTGTTTGTGACCTGGTATGGGTAGGAGGAACACTCTTGGATCGTTGAACTTGAAGTTGGGGGGGAACAAATCAAAATTGCCCTGCTACACCAAATCAAAAATAGGGTCAACAACACTTTGGTCTCTCTATCTTCTAGTATAGCGTGGAGTTGCCAGATTGTAGAATAAAAATGGGAAAGAACTGGCCTTGCTTCAGCTTGAAGCTTGAGGCTTCAAACTATGCGCTCTTCCCCAGCGGAGTCGCCAAAAAACTATTGGTTGAATATTTTATCAATAGATAAATGATGAGAAAAATAGGTCTTTTCAACCACAACATAGGGAGATTGGTCGGCCAAATGTGCAGGTTTACCACATCAGAGGTAGACAAATCTCTCCTCTCATCAAGGGGAGGTTTCCTATAAATATGGGGAGCTATATATTATATATATAAGTATAAAATAACACTTAGGGGTAGGAATACACCATCCATCTCTATTTTTTTGAGATGATATTCACAAACAAAGGAGAAATCCTGGTGATAATACTGAAGGCACTTCTCTTCTTTCAGAAGTGGTCTTGTAGCAGGGTGCAGGAGTTCTTTTTGGTGGGTAATCAATAGGTAACAAGGGCACAGTAACTAGGAGGATGAAGTGTAACACAAAGTCTACACCTCAACTACCCAAAGAGTGAAATATGAAGGATAATGGGGGCGCAAAGTCATCCCAAGATATTTTACACAGAAAGAAACTAAAAACACACTAAAGACAATTGTGACAGCATAAAGTCTTTCCACAATTGGCTTCAGGACACCTTCTTGATTACTTCCACTAGTTATACTTATTAAATTAAATAAACAACAATACTCCTAGGAAATGGACATAAGAAAAATTTCCTAAAATAACACAAGATATAATAGCACAAAGTCTGAAAGTAACTTGATTTCTCATTTAGATAAAGAAATATGATCAACAATCTGAGCTCAAAGTCTTAGTAATTGCCTTTTAATTTGGGCAGAGTTTTGCTTCTATATTGGAAAGATATCCTTCACATAAAATAAGAGATTAAAATATATGGCAGCCAAGAAAGGCTTGGTGCTTTGTTCCATGGAACGGCCCATGCTGTATTCAATGCCTTAAATGCATTTTTAGTTCTGTCAAGGGGCCATACTTGGAGCAATGCATCGGCCTTAACTATGTCATGATAATTCATCTCATATGTCTCCTCTAAAGTATAGGTCACTTGGTCCTTTCCTTCTTATTTGTGCAACTGTCCACTTTGCCTTTACTTCATGGAATAAAAATAGGCCGCATCCTTGATTTGGTGTGCTTAGATGACTACTTGGTGAACAGTTTCACCTACTAAAAATAACTCTCTCATAGATATTTTAATATCTCCTATAGCCTTCTCTTCTTTCCTGCTGCAATTGGATCTCTCAGGCTATCTTTTTTAGCTGGTCACTTGGTTCATCCTTCAAGTTCCGCTCTATATTTGAAAATTAACGGATATTCCATTACCTTAAATTTGACATTTGTAGGGATGTTAATGGTTGCTAGTTATTTGAACTATTTTGAACCATGAACTTTTGAACCTTTGAAAGTTCATTGGTTCAATAGTTCAATAGTTCAGGTGGTCTTTATCAGTTCCTTGGTTCAATTGCTTCCTTGCTCTTTGGTTGAACCATCCATTTGAACTGGTCTCTGGAATCTTCTGCTTCCTTCCTTTGCTTGGAGATTTCTTTGAACCTTTGAACCATTTTGGTTCAAGGTTCAATGGTTCAATATCTTTATCAAAATCTTTTGTTTTAGCTAAGTCTTTTGAAGCCTTGAAATTCCTTTGGCTTTATGTCCTTGGAACACCCTGAAGGGAAGGTGTCCCTTCGGGTCTTTGAGAAAGTTCCATTTTCTAGGTGTCGAGAGCCCCCCATAAGGGTACCTATCCTTCAAGATTCTTCGGGTGGCCTTTTCCTTAAAATCCTTCAGATAAAATGTCAGAAGGAATTCCTTCAGACATTTTGTCCGAAGGAAATCTTCCCTTGCCTTGGCCACTTTTCTGCCAAGATTTTGATCATTCCTTTAGGCAAAATGTCTGAAGTAATTCTTTTAGACAATTTTTCTAAAGGATTTTCCTTTGTCTTTGTGAAAATCTTCCACAGAAAATATTTTCGAAGGAATTCTTTCGGTTCCTTTACTTGGCAATTTCTTCGAATAAAATGTTTGAAGGAAACCTTACCCTTTCAGCCTTCTCTTTGATCTTTGAACAAATGTTCCCTACCCTCCGCAAGGGCACCTACCTTTTATTCACTTCCCTCCACAAGGGCACTTGCCCTTTCAGCTTTGGGGTACTCCTTTGAACTGACCAATTGAACCAACTTTGGTTTAATGTTTTAACGGTTCAATCTTTTGTTCTACTCATTCAATTGACCATTTGAACCAATCTCTTTGAACCAAACACATTAAACCTTTGAACCTTTTTGGTTTAAGGTTCAATGGTTCAATCTTCCTTCTTTTCACTAAGTCTTTTAAAGCCATTGAACTTTTTGAGGCAGTTGAACTTTGAACTTTTAACGAAGTGCTTAACTCTTTAAGCTTGCCGACGTCATTGAACCTTTGAACCCATTGAACCTTTGAACCTTTTGGAAGCGGGGTTCAATGGTTCAATCCTTTGTTTGAAGCTTGTCGATGAACATTTTTGGTTGAACCGAGGCGTTGAACCAATCTTGAAATTGCCTAAGTGGCGGGAACTTGTTCCTTTATGAGAATTCACCCATTGAAGCCGTTGAACCTACTAGTCCCTTAACTGAAAAAACTTAAATAGTAAAGAATTTGAATGCTCAGAACAATTTTTGAGAAGAGAAGAGAGGATTTTGGCCTACAGGACCAAAATAGTTCATATGTTGTCCCAAAAATGAGTGACAGATTTTGGGAACAACACAATAAATACATGAAACTCAATAAAAGTGTCTAAAATTTTCAAAAAGTAAATTTAAACTCACCTAGTGCAATCATGAATAAAATTTAAAGCATAATTAGTATCATTAATAAGATTTTTCATAGGGCCTAAGATATCACTATGAATTAATGAAACTTTTTAGTACCACACCAAGATCGATTCTTAGGAAAAGTTTCTATATGAATTTTATCAGCCACACAACCACTATAAGTAGAATTAGTGAGAATAATTTTAGTTAAACCTTACACCATATTTAATTTATTCATAATTATAATATTTTGATAATTAATATGTCCTAATATTTCATGCCACAAGTTAACATCATTAGAGACAAACAAAACATGAGAAGAGGAGGAGGAAGAGAATCCAATAAACTTGAATAGATTATCATTGTTTAAAATAGTAGTAACAACTACTTGAAAATCTTGTTTAGTAGATTTAACATAACAAGTGCCATTAGAACATTATAATTTATAGTATTGCTTACATAATTGAGAAATAAAAATAAAATTTAATTTTAAATAAAAGATAAGCAAGATATTATTTAATTTACTATTAAGGATTTTAACAGTTCCTATGGCTTCAATATTGTAAGAAGCATGATTTACAAGACTTAAATGATTTTAAAAAATATCTGATTCTAAAAAAGTAAAAAACTTAACATTAACTATCATATGTTGATTAACACTAAAATCAATAATCCATTCAACAGGAGAAGCATGCAAAGCACAAGTAAAAGTAGCTCTAGTATTAGACTTCTATTTAGTTTTGAGTCTTAATGTTACTAGTACTAACATAGTCTTTGACATTAATATTTCGAATTTTAACATCATATTTCTTCTTAAAGTAGTGATCTTCATCATGAGTATTTTTGTTACAATAATTACACTAATGTTTTTTTAGGTTTTGAGTTAGATTTTTGATATTTTGTGTTATGTGTATTATTGGACTTAGCATGTTTTTTGTCATTCTTATGTTAGTGATTAGAAATAAAAACATGTTCATTAGTCTTAAGACTATCAAATTGAATTAAATTTTGTTCTTCTTGATGTAATAAGGTATAAAATAATTCAAACATAAAAAAAAAAAAGCAAAAAAAGCTAGTTATGAATGAACATTTATAATAAACTATTGGAAAGGTTAAGGCAAACACTTTTTCATGATACTATGAATCAAATTTAAATATAAAAGTTTAACACCTAAACTAACTAATTGAGAATGTAAAGAGTGAACTTTAATTAAAAAAATATCCATAATTTTAAAGTCATTATACTTTAAATCAGATAATTGATCTTGAATTTGAGTTTTACAAGATTCATTCACAACATCGTACATAAATTTAATCTTAGACCATATAGTGGATGCAAGAAAATAACTATCAATATGCAAATACAATTTGGTAGGGTCATGGCCATGCCAATTAATCATAAGGCCTCATCATTTTTTGCTTGCCGTTTCTCTTGAAATTCAACAGTGGTAGTCTTTAAATCAAGTTTGGGGTCTGTGCCATCGACTATGCATGCCAAATATTTAAAAATGAATATGTACTACATATACAATTTCTATAAATGGTAATTGGTGGATATGAGTTTAAATTCAGGTAATAATTAAGTCATTATGTCTTAAAATCTCACCCAATACCGTAAATCGAATAAGAAAGAAAAATCACTTAAAGGATGCATGGAGAATGGACAAGAAAGCCAAATAAAATAGACTTAGTCAAAGAATGGGAGAAATATTAATAATAAAAAAAATGATGACCAAATAAAGATGAGAATTAAAAAAAAATTGATGGTTAAAACTATCAAAAATCACTAATTACAATGAAAACAATAATTATAGTAGATGTTTAACTACAAAACTTAAGCTCAATTAACTTGCAAATGTAGATTCACACCAAATTGATTGTTTGAATTAATGTGAATTGAAAACAATTGAACATTAAAAAAATTTATTAAAAATTATTTAATTTTTTTTTAATAAGTTTGTTTTGATGTTAATATAACAAAATATAAACTTTTTTGTTAAAAAAAAAAAAAAACACTCACAAATCCAAATAAAATATTAATGAAATTTTTGATTGGAAAGATTTTTTTTGTTTATATAAAAAACTTTTAATTTTTTTTTTAAAAAAAACTCATAGGCAAAGAATAAAGCTGTTATAGTGGTTAGAGTTTTTTTTTTTAAGTAACTAAAAAAAATCAAATATTCTCTAATGCATATAAACTTTAACTTAAGAAAATGAGGATGAATATTGAAATCTTAAAAATAAATTTGTACTGTGAAGATAGAAAAAAAACTTTGAAATTGCTTAAAATAAATTGGGGTGATCTGTTAAAATAAAATATCATATTATTATTAAAATTTGAATTAACTATTGATCATGAAAAAAGGAGTTTTTTAAATTATGAATAGTCAAATAAAATGCACCTGGCAAAGATATAGGAAAATGCCCTGGTCAGAGAAGAGCACCCAACAATAGAAAGGTGATGCACGAATCAAAGAGAACACTGAATGAATTAAGAGAGAGGGTCACCGTGCCAAAATGATGCATAGGATTTGGGAGTGTAGAGGTAGAAGAAAACAAAACAAAAGGGTTGGTCAATGTGCCAAAAGAAGAAAATGTGAACCAAAAAAAGGCAATACCCTAGGAAAAAAGATTAAAAAACTCTAACAAGAACTGGTTAAATTGGTTGAAAATTTGAGATATAAAAAAAATATATATTAATGTACAAATAAAATACTAATTTTTTTTAAAAAAAAAAGTAAACAAATAAAAAATATGTTTGCATAAAAAAATAGAGAATCAAAAGAGTGAAATTAGATCAAAAAATTGCAATAAGATTTAATTGACTTAGAAAGAAAGCTCATAAATATTAAATAAGTTTAAATATATGCACAAAATAAAAAGAGCTAAAATAATATTTAACTAACACTACAGAGCTAAGTAAAAAAATATAATAAAAAAACTAAAAAATTGAAAGTAATATGTGTGTGTGTGTGTAGCTTTGTGTGTATGCAACATAAAATTGATTTGGAATGCCTCTTAATTAGGTGAAAGAAAGAAAATGGTTCTTTTAAGTAACCTGCAACAATGAGATATAGATAAATAATTTTAAGCAAAAATTGAGATGGATTTAAATGGATAGCAAGGGTGGAGCCATTGCAAAATTAATTTGTAAAATCTTTCTAAAAATTCTGCATACTTTATAAAAAAACGTCAATAAGATGAACTTATCTTTAATATTATGAAAGATTTATCCTAAGAATATTCATCCATGACAAAATATGAAAGTGTGGAACTAAAGAAATCACAAAAATTACTTTTTAAAGTGAAAACCACAAATGAGACAACAATTTTAAAGTAGAAAACTGAACATATTGAAGAACAATTCATGTAATTTTATTAGAAGGATTGCTACCAAAATATTCAAAAATACAAAATTGAATTAAGAACACAATAGAACAAGAAATAAAGATATGATATTTTAGCGAGGAAATGAGGAAAAAAAGGCTTTTTTATAGAATTAAAGAAAAATAATAAGAGTTACAAGGAATCCCATTATTACTTTACAATCCTCTTATATGTGTGCTACTTGTGGCCTAGTCCTTTAAAAAATGAAATGAGGTGTGTGTCAAATGGGAGAAGGGATTACTTATACAATTAACTTTGAAACCTAAATGAATATAAATAGATGAGTAACACCTCATGGAATCCAAATTTATATAATTTAATAATTCACATAAATAAAAATTCTACACACAATTTTTTTTTGAAGATAAAGTAAATTATTGTAAATAAAAAGTAATTCTAACACAAGATTATAATTTATACTATATTTAAATTTACTAAGCCATATATCAACTTGATATATTGGTAAAATAATGTATAATAACTCATAATTTTTCACTATTTAATTCATATAAATAGTCTAGTGACCACGATGTCATGACATAAAAAAATCTTGTGTTTTATCATACCATTAGCACTTTGGCTCATAAGTGCTTACGTCCATAGATGGACACTTTTAAACTAAAATAACCTATTTAAATTGGTTAACTATTTTACGTGAGAGAAGAGATCAATATAAGTTTATTATTATTTTAATGAACAATTGCAAATTGGATAGTCATTTTGCATCCATTTATTTTTACGTGATGACTATATTTATGATTTTGAGGGATGAGAAACCTATGAATATATGGTACCAATATAATAAGGTGAAATATAATGTAGAATTTTATCTATTTATAATTAGATTATGTCTTGGTTGGTCTAAGAATATATCCTTCTTTTCATGTCCCATCAAAAGCTCAAGCTAATTATACTTACTCTGAAATACTATTCAGTTGTCTTCTCTTAAGCAAAATTTATCAAAATTCTCTACTTGTCCACAATAATTTTTTTAAATATTCATATCTTCACGCTTTATTTAATTAGCATGCCAAAACCATTATATTGAATATCATTTAATTACACCCATTTTCATTCAATTAGATCTACATGGAGTAGGTAAGGGAAAACACCATTATAAAGGAGAAGGTAATAAACATACTATCATCCATTTCCATAATTTTATATTATATTGAAAAGTGTTGAAATTTTATTTATATAAATAATCCTTCATCTGCATAATTCTAAGACCCATTCAAAGTCCATCCACATCAACTTATTCTCAAACTTTGCACCCTCAATCTCACTGATGTTATTCCTCTGAGTGTCCCTTTATAAATCACTCTCCCAATGGATGGTGGTTAATAATCCTTTTATTTAACTCTATATTATCTTTTAATAAAGAAAATCCTATAATTAAGTTTTCACTATCGTATCTAAACAACATGAAAACTATTAAAATGTTCCTGATTTTATGTGTATTTCTAGTCTCATGTGAAATTTTCATGCACTAAGGATTTCTTGTTGAACTACAATTATTTTCATATTTACAAGTAAAATTCTATTAAACTAATTCATTTATTTTTACTAAACTCAATCTCCTGGTTATTTTGATGTTATCTATCCATACGAGTGACATACATAACCATAATTGTAATATTAATTTATTTTCATGCTTTAAATGTATTATATTTATATATATATATATACATTTAAATGATTCAAATCCCCTCAAAATGTCGACTTGACATTTTTTTCAAAATTTACTATAAAATCATATGTTATATCAAATTTATGTGTGTACACACATAAAGTTGATATAACACACACACAAACACATACATAATGTGTGTGTGTGTGTGTGTGTGTGTGTGTGTGTGTGTAATTTCACTATGATAATAATATTAATATAATTATTTAAATAGTTTATTTTATATTTCATATATTGAATTAGATTAAAAAATAAATACTTACAAGTCATAACTAGAGGTTCATTATGAACTCCAAGTTGGTTTATCAAATGCAATGTGTTCTAAGTTATTACAAATCACTTTTTGAATTATTATAATAATTAAAGGAAATTAAATATATAAATAAATCAATGGGGTTTCTTATAAATTTATTTCACAAGCATACCACAACACTAAAAAAAGTGAGAACTACAAAATAAAATATACACTTGACCTTTGGTGTTAATCAAAAAGTTCATAAATCAAAGTGTCTAAACAAGAAAAATTCACAATTAAAATATCTACCCATTCCCAAGGATCAAAGTGTATCTAAGCAAGGTTCAATGCTAATTTGAAATTAAAAACCTCTATATAAAATATTAACTCCCTTGTCCTCAATCCCTCAATAGAACCTATCATCTGGTTAAAATTGGTTAACATATTTAAATAATAAATAATAATTTTCACTATAATTATCAAATTGATTTAATAAATATAAGCATTAAAATTAACTCAAATACATTTGATGTTAAACATAATAAAAATGTAGAATCTATCCGACATTATACACTAGAAAAAATCAAATCAATTAATATTAATTATAAGTGCACCAAATCAAGATAAGAAACTCCAATTTATTTGATATTGATAAATATAATTAATTCAAATATGTTTGATGTTAAAATAAATAAATAAATAAATTCTCATTTGACATTTAATCAAATAAGTATGCAAATTTTATTTAACTTTTAATTAAATAAGTACATCAAAAATATTTCACATTCAATTAAAGAAGTATAATATGTCATAGTATTCTTACTTTGTTGTAAAATAGTGCTAAATATATTGATGTAAATGGTAAGTCACAATCACATGCTTCTTCTACTTCTATTAATTTTATGTTCTCAAAACTTAGGATGGGTTCATGTGTGTTAACGTTGGTTTGTCCCTTATTGTCCTGTTATTTTTTATTTTCTTTGTTCTTGATTCATTTCTTTGATTTGACATATTTTAGTGTTCAAGTTGTGGTTCTTTCAAAGTGAATTTGAAGAGGAATAATAATTTTCATTGGGTGTTCAATATTTAGATAATTTTCCTTTAAAGCTTTTTTCTATTTATCAATTTTAGGCATGGTACCATTAATCATAGAAGGTGGGAAAAGTCAACCATAATTCTAGGGAGTATAATATTTTTATGCAATACCAAATGTGTTGATGTCTTCTAGATAGTTTCTTAGTCCACATTATGTGAAGCTAACTAAAGATCACAATCAATTCCCTAATTAAACTGACATAGTCCAATCACTTGTATAGAAATTGATAGAGGTACTCCATGGGGAAACAACTTCATTTATTAATCCCACCACTTGGTTTTTTAATTTTACCACTCACTAATTATCAAACCATGATGCATATAATTTGACAAAATGTCAGCATTGTATTTAAAACACTAATCATGTTCAAATTTTGAGGTAATTATAGGTTGCATATAATAAAAAACTATTGCATAAAGTAAATTACATGAAAGGAAAGTGTCGGAAATGAAATCACACTTGTATGAAATAAATTACTGGAAAGGAAATGAGTTATAGATATATGGTTTGGAAGATTCTCACATAATATTGAAGCTACACACATATAATTGAAATATACACACTCAAATTTAAATTACGTATACGTGATATTTCTCAAAATAAATAACACACACTTTAATGAAATTATACGAAAAAAAAGTCATGCAACATAAAGGAAGCTAATTTAATAAATGAGAATATTCACTTTAACTCATCCTGAGTGGGACCTACCTCAGTTAGACTTGTGGTTCAATCCATTCTTTGTCATATAATACTTAATTTAAATAGAATCTATTACATTAATAATTATCTAGTAATTTTCTATGAGAAGATTATGATATAATTCTAAATATAAATTCCTCTACTCTAACTTTCACTCTAATACTATTAATCTCTACCATCTCCTTACAATTTGCATCCCCTCTTATTACATAAAGAGGCATCACCTTATTTATATTTCCTAATATCTGTGTGGTTAAAACCATTAATTTAAAATATACATAAAATGGAACAAGTTACAACCTTCAACCATATTCGGGAGAGTTGTAACAATACATCCAAAACAAAAGATATTCAAAATATGAGAATATATATTTATTTCCCTCAAATAACTATTCAACTTGCTCAAATAATGGAAAGAGTGAATCAAATAATATATTGGAGAAATATAATCAACTCTCACAAGTGGTGAAGTATGAATTAAATATAGTTATTCTCTCAAATGATTATTCAAATCCCATCAACATGGGAGTAATTTAAATCCATAATAAAAAATTATTATGGTTGTTTTATGCATGATCCAACCATGCTATGGGTTGGGAATAACTAATAAAATAACTACTATGGATCGGAGACAACCACTAATATTGTTGTTACATGTTGGATATGACCATTGTAGTTTATATAGGTTGGACATTAGTTTCTACATATGTTATGTGTTAGAGAATAGTATTCATAGATTGTATAATAGATGCTACATGTTGAAACCAAGTTAATACAAGTTCCAACAATTATGCTACATGTTTCATCTTATTTTCTACATGTTACACTTTGAAGGCTACATCTGATGCTACGGGGGGTTCCTAGCTAGTTTATATAGATGGCAAGAAACATACTAAATCTTATTTCTCCTTTATTCTTTTAGGTACCTAATTCATTTTGCATTTCAACACTAGTAGAGCCATATGAAAAAATCATTAAATCACACTTTTTTATATTATAAATCATTAAATTTATACCACAACATTAAATATATGCAACATAGATGGAGTTTACACTATTAAGCATGGGTGAATGCCTATAATAATGGATGAATAAAGGGTGTTTTTAAGATAATAATATATAAGATGATTACCATTTATTAAACTCATCATACCCCCTAACTTAACCTATTTCATGTAGAATGAATGAAGCCTTTATCCTCTTTCCATTTTTTATCCATCCCTTTCCATCGTTGTTGCATATGATAATATATTACAATATCAAACTCAAATGGACTCAAACTCTTTCACTAGACTAAACTCATGAACCTCTAACTTAGGATGAAACTCAATATTCATAAGTAATTACTAGGATTATAACTCCAAATGCCTTATAATGGGTCGGGATCTTCCTTTTATAGGAGAAGGAAGAATTTCCTATACAAGTAAGAGAGAATCATTACTAGGAAACCTAGGTCATCAACTATCTATTTTAATCATAAAATAAAGAGACATATGGAGTCCTGATGGAATCTATGCCATTGATGTCTCCCACAATGTATTTTTTAAAATAGTAAAAGTAAACCTACTAAATTATTTAAAAATATATGGACAAAGTGTAAAAATATTCTCCACTAGCATCCACCGCGATTCACATGCCAACTTTGATATTGATTGTGTAAGATACTAGGTAATAAATGGCAGTCACTAATTCATATGGTTTTGGGTAATAATATCAAACCTAGTGGTGATTTTAGTCACCCTATAAGATTGGTTTGAGATAATACCACTCAAACCATGAGAAGTATCATTCCTTAGATGAATGGTTTTTAGGTCTAAACCATTAAACCATGTGGAGTTCATTCCACAAGATGAATGGTTTTATGGTAAAACTACTAAACCATTATCCATTATTATTCTTTTACAATATATTTTGAATTTAGAGATGGAATATTATTTTATATATAATACAATGGGCATTTACAATTTTTATGAGAAAGAATGCCATTGATCACACTATCATAATCATGCCATCTTGGGAGTCATAGATAATTAGTCTAGAAGGCCACTAAAGATGTTGATAATTATAAAATTCAACTCTTGGGAGCTGATAATATTATTCATTAAGTAAATACTTAGACATATATCTTGGAATTAGTCTAAAAAACCTAATATGGATTATATTAAGGAATCTAACTATGTCTAAATTTAAAATAATTCCCTAAATCTTTAGCATGACTTTCAAACTATGATATAGGTATACGATCTTTATTTATAACACCAATTTTTACTAACTTTACAATTTTATCCATACCTTATAAATACTAATGTTCTCTTGAAAGCTTATGAATAAATATGTCAATAGAGCATCTTCCATGGGATTCCATAGTTATTGTTTCTTCTTCTAACCCAAAAGTAATTTGAAGATCAAAATTATACCTATTTCTGATATTCTTGATACTAGCTTGAAGAATTTTATCTTTGATATCATGTAACTACCTATTAGCATACAAGGAATATAGAATTAAGTTTATGATATTATTAGGTAAATTGATCCAAATACTATAATTTTAATCATGAGAAGAATCTCAAACTTTTTTTATATTTTATTTATTCTACTCTCTATCAGAATATTAGGAAGACATTCCTTTCAACGTATTTATAAATACTAGTTTCTACAACTTTTGAAGGTTAGTGGAAAAGGTAAAATCTTGGAGGAATTATATCTATAGAATGTGGTTTTCAATTATACAAAAAAATGAACTTTGAATCATAAATGATATAGGATTATAAAGAATCTAAGAAGGGAATGCGTAGACCAAAATGATCATTTTAAAATTTTATAAAGGGAAAATTTACAGTACACGGTGCCCAAACATTAATGGAACATCTAAAGCAAAGAATTGAATAAAATATGAAAAAGGAGTAGGATTATGGGTCTAATGTCAAAGAACACAAGAGTGAGAAAAATTAACATCTGACCCTAAATTTACCAAAGTAGTACAGTTACATAAATTTCTTCCATAAAAAAAACTTTTCAGGTATTCTGATGGGAGAATTTTGTAATACCAAGGAACTACTTGGTTCTTGTGTACATGACTCCTTTTTGTTATTAGACTCATCATCTATTTTACAAGATAAAATCAAAGACTATAATACTTATATCTTAGGAGGAATATTAGACAACTCTTGATAATTACTTTCTTTACTAGGTTGATTGATATCTAGTTTAGACTCTAGGTATGCAAAATAAAATATAGATCAAAAGGATCTTCAAATTAATCTAAAATTTCTTCATCATAGATTAGTTTATCATCTTCTTTATGTAACTAGTCTGAAGCATCTTCTAAATCATTCAATTCTTCTTGTTCTGGGCACAAATCTAATTTTTTATGAATAAAAGGCAATGATTTAGATAGGAGATTAGTATTATGATTCTTTCTAGACTTATGTATATTCCCTAAACCATTAGTTTGGGCCAAAGGATTAACTATAGGTTTATACAAAACTCTACCTTTCCTAATAGTATACTTTCTATATACTTTTGAAGGTGTAAAATCATAATTTAAAGAATTACCTTCAAAATGTTCATCCGAGCTTTAAGTTTAAGATGTTGAGGTAGACTATTCTGAATCACTTATGCTCTCACTAAAATCATTTTCTTATTATTATTCAATGTCTCCACCAAATTATTCATCTAATTTATAATAATATTCAAGATCCATTCATACTTTTGTGAAGTAATAATAATCATCATCATGAGATAATTTTTCCATTCTTTAGTAACAACTTCATAGGGCTATGAGAGTGTCTGGGTATCCAAAAATTATGATAAGAATAAAACCTTATAAAAATAACAACATAATGGCTTTGATGCTCTTTAGATAGGAAGTAGATAACTAAAATGAAACAGACAAGTCATGAACTTAAAAAATAGAAAAAAAATTCCAGATCTTGATATATCTTTGACTCATGTTTTGGCTCTGATACCATTTGCTCAAACTTTTTCAAGATCTTAGTTTGATAATTATTCTGGAGAAAAAACAATGGTAGAGGTTGATGGTTGAATGGATATGGATTATTCTTCTAATTCAAGTTAGAATATATTAAAAATATGATATTATAATATTAAACTCAAATGGACTTAGACTCTTTCACTAGAATAGACTTATGAACCTCTAACTTACGATGAAACTCAGGATTCAAAATTCCTTACTAGGATTCTAACTTTGAATGCATTATAATGGGTTGGGATATTATTTTTATAGGAGAAAGAAATTAGATATACAGGTAAGAGGGAATCATTACCTATAAACTTGAGTAATCAATTATCTACTTTATTCATAAAAAAGAGACACATGGGGTCATGATGGAATTTATACCATTGGTATTTGCCACATAATTTAGTGGGTTTGATTTTAATATTTTAAAAGGACATTATGGTAGACATTAATGGTAGATATTCCATTTGGAACCCACATGTCTCTTTATTTTATGAATAAAGTAGATAATTGGTGACTCGTGTTCCTACGTAATGATTATCTCTTACCTATATAACTAGTCTTCCTTATCATATAAAATGAAGATCCTGACCCATTTTAAGGAATTTAGAGTTAAAATCCTAGTAAGTAATTATGAATCATGAGTTAGAGGTTCATGAGTCTAGTCTAGTGAAAGAGTCTGAGTCCATTTGAGTTTAATATTGTAATATCATATTTTTAATATCTTCTGCTTTGAGTAATAAGAATAAGTTTTAGCCATACATGCATCATCCAATGCCACTATTATGTCTCAAGAGTAATTATCAGACTAAGATCCTAAATAAGTTTGAGAAAGTAGTATCAGAGCCAAACCTTTGAGCCAAATAAATATCAAGATCTAGAATTCTTATTCTAGTTTGTAATTTCATAACTTGTTTGTTTCTTTGTAATTGTCTGATTCATGTATGAAGAGCATTGTTATTTTATTTTTATTGAAATGTGTTATTATGATAATAAGTTTTGGATACCCAGACACTCTCACATTCCCAAAAAATTATTACTAAATAATGGTAGAATTCTCTCATGATGGTGATGATTATTACTACACAAAATTATGGATGCATCTTGAAGATTATTATGAATTAGATGAATACTTTGGTGGAGACATTGAATAACAAGAAAAATAAAATGATTCTAGTGAGAGAAGAAGTGATTCAGAATGGTCTACATCAACATCTCAGACTTATAGCTCATATGAATATTTTGAAGGTAATTCTTTAGATTGTGATTTTACACCTTCAAAAGTCTATAGTAAGTATAATATTAGGAAAGGTAGAGTTTTGTATAAACCTAGTTTTAATTCTTCAACCCAGAATATATGTTTAGGGTCTACACATAAGTCTATAAAGAACTGTAATACTAATATAATATTTAAATGATTGCCTTCTAGTCATAAAAAAATTAGATATGTGCTTAGAATAAGAAGGATTAAATTATTTATAAGATGATTTAGATTGGCTAGATAAAGAAAATTATAAACCAATCTATGATGAAGAAATTGGATAGGACTCTCAAGAGCCTTTTGATCTAGATTTTTATTTGTCATACCTAAAGTATAAACTAGACATTAGTCAACCTAATAAAGAAAATAATTATCAAGAGTTGTCTGATATTCCTCCTAAGATAGGTATTACAGTCTTCAATTTTATATTATAAAATATATGATGAGTATAATAAATAACTAGAGTTGTGTACACAAGAACCAAACACTTCCTTGGTATTACAACATTCTCCCATTAGAATACCTACAAATATTTTTGATGGAATACATTTATATAACTATACTGCTTTAGTGGATTTAGGTTCAGATGTTAATTTTACTTGCCCTTGTGTTCTTCGACATTGGACCCATTCTCCTACTCCTTTTCATATTAATACCGTACATAATTATATCTCTATTAATTTTTTTGATTTAGATGTTCCCTTAATGATTGGGCATCATACTATAAATTTTCCCTTTATACAAATTCAAAATGATCATTATTATATTAGTCTAGGTAGTCCTTTCTTAGATTATTTAGAATCCTATATTGTTTATGCTTCAAAGTTTAATATTTTTACAAAGGACATCCACATTATATAGCTAGAATTACTCCAAGATTTAACCTTTTCCACAGTTCTTCACAAGTTGTAGAAACCAATAATATAAATATGTTGAAAATAAGTTCTTTCCAAAGTCTTGATAGAGAGCAAAAGAAATAAAATATAACAAAATTTTAAGGTTATTATCATGAATAAAATTATAGTATTTGGATCAATTTACATGATAACATCATAAAATTGCTTGTAAATTCATGGTATGCTAACAAGTGGTTATAGGACATCAAAGATAAAATTCTTCAGGTGAGTACTAGGAATATCAAAAATAGGTAAAATTTTGATCTTCAAATTGATCTTGGGATTTAACCTTTTAGGGTTTTACTATGTAAATCCTAAGCTAGATTAAAGTGTTGGGTTTTTTGCTAATCTGGAATAAAATTAGAAATGATTAATTCAATGGAACTTTCCAAAAATAACAAGTGTAAAGAGAAGAGGAAATTATTTGGATATATTCAAAGTTTTTCACAGACCAGGTTACTAGAAATGGTTGAGCAGACATAGAGGAGTCTTTCATATTTTTACTGATTATCAAGATTTGGATCTAGATAGTAGCACCCCTATTAGGATAGTATCACCATGTGGTTCTAGTTTCTAGTTTTTGTGCTAATGTCCTTTCTATAGTGACCATATTTAACTTTTATGGAAGTTTTGGGACCTTCTCAAGGTCTTATAGGTGATTTGGTGTGGTGCAAGGGATCATATATGTCACTATTTTGGATAAATATTATAAAAAAACCTAATGAATACCTACACACATGAAATAATGAACTAATCAAAGGTAAAAAGGAAAGGAAAAATTTGGTTGTGGGATGTTACGATTGTGTAGAGTAGATCCCCTATTATCTTGGTCATTGCCTACATTAATCCCAATTCTAAGGTTCTTCGATCACATGTAGTTCTCACTTAGGGAATGCGTACCATAAAATTGCATGGTATGCTAGAATTAATTTCACCTAGGACCTTCCTTGATCAAGCTTGCAAATGTCTAGGTGTGAAAAATGAGTAGTGTGAAGAGTTTTTGGGCTATACTATTGGTTGATTTTATGTAAATAAGTGCCAAAATTAAAATTTCTAGATGTAAAATGCCTTGTGAGGTTATTTATATAGGATTATCTTTGTTTTCAATATAATACCTTATTCAATGGCTAAAAAATCATGAAAAATACATAAAAAACGTAAGAAAAGGCTCATGGAGGGGTTAAGACTCAAACACGAGTGAAAAGGCTCGTCAGAAAGTAAAGCCATAAGGGGACACTAACACCATGTGGAACTACTATCATGAAAGTGGTTGTAATGTCCTAAGGCTTAGAACAAAGCAAAAATTAGGTAGGATAGGCTAGGGGCCCCTAGGACTGTGAAAAGGTGACTTGTAACTATTGGGATTGTTGTAAATAGGGAAAATAAGACAAAAAAGATTAAAAGACTAAAAATGACCACATAAACAAGGACTATAACCATTATTAAGACCCTTATGTGAAAGAGAAACAAAAGACATAGTACGTATGGTTTATTGACCAAACTAGGGTGTTTATATTTACCCCACTTTTATTGTAGTAATGAAATGAAATAGAAATGCTAGAGTAAAAGAAAATAAGAATGCATACCTATGCTTCCCTGTGTGAATGAAATCTAGATTTGACTCATTTATTAGGGAGAGAAGTGGATAAAAAATAGAGTGTAACATGTGAAGGAAAGACATATGGTGTGAATGCCCCCTGTATTGAAACTGAGTATGTAAACTAATTTCATGAAGAAATAAGGATCACTTACCCCCACTTTGAATTTGGGTATGTAAATTTAATGTGTGTAGAAACAAGGATCACTTTCCCCCACTTTGAATCTGAGTATGTAAATTGAATGTGTGGAGAAACAAGGCTCACTTGACCCCTCTTTAAATTTGAGTATGTAAATTTAATGTGTGGATAAACAAGGCTCACTTCCCCCACTCTGAATATGAGCATGTAGACTGAATACATGGAGAAATAAGGTTTACTTTCCCCCACTCTAAATCTAAGTATGCAAACTAGGTTTGGGGTAATGCTATGGATCAATCAATGTAGATGGTCCTATGACCCAAAATTGTGAAAACATAGTGATGATACTAAGTGTAATATGATAAATCTGAAAATGGAGACCAAGAATGTGTGCTCTACATTATGCCTCCTAATCCTAATATTTGAGTGATATAGCTATGTATCTGAATATCTAAATGAACTAGTGTACTTGATTCAAAACTATATATCTACATAGAGTGTACATTTGAATAGCTATGTAAACCTGTGTAGACCTATGCATCTATATATCTAAAAACCTATGACAACCTATGTAGACCTGTGTGTCTATATATCTAAAAATATATGAATCTAAATGTCTATGTAAACCTATGTAGACCTTGTGTTTGTATATATAAAAACCTATGAAAACCTACATAAACCTGTGTAGACCTATGCATTTGTATATCTAAAAATCTATGAATCTAAATTATTATGTAAACTTGTGTCAATTCATGTGTCTATATATTTAAAAACATGTGAAAACTTGTGTAGACATGTGTGTTTGTATATCTAAAAATCTGTGAATCTAAATATTTATGTAAACCTATGTAGGCCTGTGTGTCTATATATCTGAAATCCTATGAAAACTTAGTAAACCTGTGTAGACTTGTGCATCTATATATCTATAAATTTATGAATCTGATAACCTATGTAAACCTGTGTAGACTCATGTGTCTATATATTTGAATATAAATTTGCATATTTGAAGCAATCTATGCATATTTCCCCTCCTTTTGGTTAGAAAGTTGAGGCTATAATGAGGATATATAACCAAAAGTGGTAAGGATTGATTGTGTTGGTGTTAATTAGTAGTTGTAATGATGTATTAAGTTTGAATAATGTATTTATTATGTTAGAGTTGATAATTTAGTACGTAATTGTATAGATGCTTGGTCTATTATATTATTGAATATAATGTGATTGTTTTTTTCATTTTTGTAGATTTGATAAGGATGAGGGATTAGTTTAACCAATATGGGACATAGCTTGTCACTGTCAAGTCCCATGTGTAATAAATTGTTTGTGAATTGGATATATGGTTCTTGATATATGGTGATAATAAAAGAGTTGTATTAGTTAACAAAATTGGTGCATTGATGTAACCTTAATAAGGTGGCATTCGGTAAGTTATGACTTAAATAGGTTATTTTGATTCATTTAAATCATTTGAGTTGAAATCATTTTATGTCTAAGTGAGAGAAACATGCCAAGGAGATGAGAAGCTAGTTTGTCATGTTATGAGGAGGTCAAGGCAAGGATTTGGGCTAGGGAGGAGGTTTACCTAGTAAGGGACTTAGACTATTTCCTATTTTTATCATTTTTATTGTCTTGTTTACTATTTTTACTAGAAAGGGATAGTTTTAGGGATATTTTTCATAAACTAGTACTGGTAGCCCATTTTGGGCACTACTGTCTAGGGTATGGCACTACTATCCAGTGTTATTGTCCTCTGGGAAGTGCTAGTGTCTAGTAGTCCTGAGATGTGATGCTTAGTATTATTGACTAGTTTCTTATGTATGTTATAATTTGTTGGTTTATTTCTATTTTTTTATGCCTGATTTGGGTGTAATTGTATAGGTTGATGCCCATATGAGAGAGTTATGCATGGGGAATATGGTGGATAATTTACAAGTTTTTTCCCTTAGCTAATGTAGAGATATAGGTGCTTGAGAGAGCATGACTAAGATATGTTTCTTTCTTGGATCTTATGACCTATGATAAGCATATGACTACTACATTATGTGAGAGGTGGGATGCAAAAACATGTACATTCTGACTACCTATGGTTGAGATGATTATGACATTAGAGGATGTATATCAGATTCTACAGTTGACAATATCTAAGAAATGGGCTATATTGTAGGAGGCCACTGGTACAGGGATTCAAATTGATATATTGTTGACCATGATTTTGATGGTCAATGTTCCATGATTACAAAAATTCCTATCTATGTTATTTTTACATTTGTTGCTATAGATGGGAGTGGTGTCTTGATTTATTATAAGATGCATGAGATAATGTAGGACATTGAGGAATATGACACCATGTACTATTGGTCGACCATGTTGGCTCATATATATAGGGATCTATACCAATTTACAGGGGACATGATTTATGGGGGTATCAATACATTGATGCTATTACACTACTAGGCATATGAGCACATAGCTATGATTAGGCCAATGGCATGTCCATGGGATGGATGGGCTCATCCAAAAGTGTTTTCAATGAGATGGACTAGGGTATAACATGCATCAAGGAAGAGTACTACACAATGTTAGTAATTACTAGATAATTTGACAATAGAGGATATCATCTAGAAACCTTATAGGGGCTACCAAGGGTGGTTTGAGGATAACACAAAGCTAAGGTAGATTCATGTTAGTTTTTGGATACATGATTTTTGGGATAATGTATATGAGTGATTTCAATATGAGAGGGTTACCTGATAATTTGGTGTTGTATAGGATATGCCCCAGCACCTATGATATGGTTGACGAGTTCTTGGGCTCTTGCAAGGCCATGTAGTAGGTTAAGTCCATATATTGATGAGCTAGCTCCTATGATATTAACAAAGTGTGATCTTGAAATTGAGGTAATAGATATACATGAAGTTGGAGTGACCAAGGCCTACATAGCCTAGTGGAGTGACCACAAATGGGCACCTCTATTTTTGAGAGGTGGGATGCTTGCGAATGAGGTATTGGATGTAGAACCCTTATAGGTTATTGATGGTAAGTTATATAGTATGTTTATATGTTATGTGTAAAGTTGATTATGTGTTTATAGGATAGGATTTTTATGATTTATATGGAATACTTATAAGTACAAGAAATGATGAGTATTAGGAGGTCACTATTAATTTGGCATTATGTGAGTTGACATAACATATCCATGATGATTCCATGAAGGATGGATTGGTGGAGAGGGCCACCAATGTTGTTAGGGTGCATGCCCATTTATTTGATCAGGATATGATAATGACTATGCCATTATAGAGAGTGGTGATAGATAAATATGAGTTACGTGCTGAGCTTCAAAGGCATAACATACCCACTCCTAATTTTGTAGGTGGGGTTAGTAGTCATATAGTAGATGACTAAATATAACTTTAGTAAGAGTATGCCAAGTGTATGGATAATTTGGTCATGTATTATGAGAGAGAGTAGGTGAATCGATAGATTAAAGTCACATAGAGATAGCGGGGCCTCTAGTTCTAGTGTTGATTTATCTGAGAGTGAAAGTGATGGAGCTGGTCCCAACAGTCATGTTCACATCATTGAGTGATGCATCATATTTGTATTGAAACATTTTTTTATTGTGTTATATATATATATATATATATATATATATATATATATATATATATATATATATATATATATATGGGGTTGTTGTTTAATTTAGCATTGTGTATTGGAAATTGGATCTTGTTATATTATATATATTATTATATGTTTAATTAGTTTGATTATTTGAAATGCTGATGTTTGCAATTTATTTTGTTTGGAGTAAATTTAATTGATTTGTATATGTTTTATAAATGTTTTAGGCATATATGTAGGAGATTAAGTTTTTGTATTCTATTGGTATATATATATTTATATTTCATAAGATGTCTATGTGTATAACATGTGATAGTGATATGCTCTACATGAAGCTAGATGGCATAGAGAACTAATGACCATACTGCTCATGATGTGTCAATGTAGACATAAAGTATGAAACTGGAGCTGCCTATGATGTAATACTAGTGTATGAGTGTGTAGGATTTGATTTAAAAAGCTTGACTAATTGACATTCTAAAATTGCACTGTGAGTTTTATGATTTCTTGAAAATATCTTAATATGTGTGCAAACTAAAACTAGGTTATGATCTCCATAATTATTGTTGTATATATTTATTGGTGGTCTAACTAAAATTATGCCCTTGGGTTGATAGTTGTTCCCAAACATATTGATTGGTGTGTGCATTAGAGGTGCATTCTAAGCTCTATAATTATTTTCATAGATTTTGATGGGTGATTGTACTAAAACTGTGCCCTTGGGTTTGTAGTTATGCCCAAATATCTTAATAAATATAATCATTTGAGGTGCCTTTTAAACTCTAAAAATTGGTTGCCATCACTATTGAGGTTATGATGTATGGGAATTATGATAAATGGGTGTCCTATAAGTCATAGGGATCATATGATGAGTAACCAATGGGTCCTTAAAAGGAAAATCCTAAGATAGCTCCATCGTAGAGGAGTGTGATCTAGGAGAGTGTGGTGAATGAGGTAGTAGTGCCCCCTATGTAAAATATATGATGCCTCAAGTAACATAATACTTGATGAAAGCTCATAGAACATGATAATGATCATTTGAATGCCCATTTATCTAGTGAAAATGATAATATGGCTTATGTGTTATCTAGTGGAAATGATGTGGTGGATGATGGATTATGTGTTATCTGGTGGAAATGATGTGGTGGATGATGATTAGTTGAAATAAGTGTGATCATCTCCCTATCCAATAATTTAATCAAGATGTCATGAGTCCTAGCCTTATTTGAAAACTGTTTAACCCCTATGTGTATATCTTCTGTTCTACTCACTGTAGAAGGTGATGTGTAGAGTGGCTCTTTACCCTTAGTATATTTATTGGTTTTTTTTGTTCCACTAGTTTCTGAATTAGAAGTGGAGTAGGATCTTATACCAAATTTGATGATTGAGGCTTTGAGGGGTCTATAACAAAATCTACCTTTGACTATGTAATTTATAATCCCAATTGTGCCTCTAATGTTATAGCTAAATCGCATAGATGTTTGAATGACGTATATGTTTTATATATAAGTTTCTCCTTTAGAGGATAGATTAAACTTCTAGAAAAGATGTACTGTACTTATAAATATGTTAGTTGATAAATTAGTTGATGCAAACATGCTTTGAAGCATATAATGTATTTAGATGTAGGCCCTATCTTGCCTTGATGTAATGAAGGTAATCTCATGTGTGACTATAGGTCTCTTATTATGTATGTAATGCCTAATAAAGACTATCTCTATCTCCTCATATTATGTAAATATCCATTAGGGATTGTATGGTGGAACCAATCTAGTGTTTTCCCATTTAGGGACTTTAGAAACACTTGTAGTAGAATTAACTTATTTATAATATGAGCCATGTATTTATCATAAACAAAAAGATGTAATTATGGATCTCCTTGTCCATAAAATATAGGTAAAACTAGTGTCTAAAATTTGTATGGTGACCTCAGTTGAGATTCTACATGGAATACAGTTATTATGTATAACATTAGCCTCAGCTTGAGATTTTTATGCTTTATTTTCCAAAGTGAGGTGATGTACTTGTTGTTGCAAATCACCCACAATATGCATTAAATAAATTAACAGCTATGAAGGTATATTATCATTATCAAGGGGTTTGTTTAATGCCTGGATTTTATTATTTATTTTAGCCATTGGTACATTGTATTGGAAATATTATTTAGAAAGGGTCAGTGTGATATCAATAAACTTCATAAGTGTGATAGCTTGGACCTGGTTACAGGGAAATGATCTACCACCCTCATTTAGGTTTATTTGAGAAATAGGTTCTACTGTGTAAGGGGGGTTAAGGGGGATTCATTGGTATCTTTTATATTGTTAAGTTGTGAAGGTGTAGCACATACTAGTTGAATAGAAGGTACTTTATTCTCTATTGAATGTAAATTATGCATATAAGAATAAACATGTGTGTGTCTTTTTACATGTGACCTATTATTTGGTTAAATACGAGACATATGTGAGATAAGATAAGAAGTAGAAGGTGTAGATTCTATGTCATCTTCATCATAATCACAATAATCATAATTATACCATGGTTCATCAAAATCAAAATTTAATTCATTTGTAGAAGTAAGAGTAGAAGAAGTATGATCCACATGCTCATTAAGAGAAAGAGAAGAAGAATATTTTAACTTTTTACTACTATGAAATGTATCATCATATGTAGGTGTAATGTAAGGCATTTGTTTACTAGTCATTTTTTAAATGTAATCATGAGTATCACTTTCAATGTTGGAATCAGGGGAAGGAGAAGTAACAACCATGTTTTATTTTTTCACATTATGACATATAGGAGAAGAGTTAGAGATAGGTATATTATCAGTTTGTTGTAAATAATCATTGCATTGATCTTGAAGTGTGAATGAGGGTGATCAATTAATTTCATCTACCTTAGTTTGTGCATTGCTAAAAGGTGTAATATCATTTGTACTTACTTTTTCAAATGTAAATGAGAAGGGTAAAGAAGATGCATTGGTCCTATCTACTTAATTAAATCATACCAAAGTGGTTTTTGTGTAGTGCACTTATATTAATTTAATTTAAATAATGAAGTAGCAAAATTAACTGAAAAGCTAGGATCACATTAGAATAAAACACTACCAACAAGAGGTTATTTTGGCATTATATTGTTAGATTGATTTTTAGGAGTGAGACAAGAGTAAGAGGAAAGAGAAGATGATGTATATAGTATATTCTAATGTTCATTTTCATTTTCATGCTCATAGTAATCCCCATATCCAACATTATAACAATAGTCATCATCATAATTATAAATGAAGTCATTATTATGATCTAATGTATAATCTTGAAAATTAGTCCATTCATTATTATAATCATGAGAGAAATTCAAGAGTGCATCAAGTTGATGAGGGGTAGAAGAATTTTTAGATGCCATTTTAAACTTGCCAAAGAAGATAATGTAAACAAGGAATAACAAACACATAATAGGTAGAATCTAATCTAACATAAGTATGTGTGCAATGTGTGATTTTTTAAAAAAGTTTGTAATAGAAAATAGGATTGTGATTGAAACCCTAATTGTTAATATTTGTATCTCTAGGACATAGTATGTGGATCTAGTGTTTTGATTTAGGGTTGTGTTGCAAAAATTTAAATGAAATTAAATAAATGAAACTCGAGTATAAGATTTATTAAATTAGCTAGGTTAGGCCAAAAAATTAGAAAATCAAAATTTTGTAACGCAAATTTAAGGTATAAAATTTAGAGAAGGCAAAACCTAAGGAAAAATAGGGTTTTGAATCAATATTCAAAATAAGTTAGGTTCAAAAATTGTTTTATCCTTATAGGTTTTTACTATGTAAATCTTGAGATAGATTAAATGGTTGGGTCTATTGCTAATCTAGAATAAAATTGGAAACTATTGATTCAATGGAACTTTCCTAAAATATCAAGTGTAAAGAGAATAAGAACTTATATGTATATACATAGAGTTTTTATTGGATTAGGTTACTAAAAATGATAGAGTAGACACAAGAATGTTTTGTCTTTTGACTATTTATTGAGATTTGTATCTAGACATTAGTGCCCCTCTTAGAACAATATTGTCATGTACTACTAGTATATAGGGGAAGTTGTGGGAGCTTCTAAAGGTCATATAGGTGATTTTTTATTTCACAGGGGATTTTCTATGTCATTATTTTGGTTGAATATTCTAAAAAACCATAAGGAATACCTACACACATGAAACAATGAACTAATCAAATTCAAAATGGAAAGGAAAAATTAGGTTATGGGATGTTATGATCATGCAAATCATAACCCATATTGTTATAACCACTATCTACATTAACACAAAAGTTAGGAGTATTAGATAACTTGTAATTATCCCTTAGGTAACATGAACCATCAACATGCATGGTATGATAAAATGAATTTTACCTAGGCCCTTCCTTGATCAAGCATGAGAATGTATAGGTGTGAAAATTGAGTAGTATGTAGAGTATTTGAGTTGTACTATTGGTTTATTTTATGTAAATTAGTGCCAAAATCATAATTTATAGATGTAAAATTCCTTGTGAGGATATTTGTAAAGGAGATAATTTGTTTTTGATATAATACCTTATTTATTGGTCCGTTAGACACTGAATCTACAAGTGGACACTAACACCATGTGGTGCTATTGTCTTGAAAGTGGAGCTAATGTCCTAAGGCTAAAAATAGATAAAAAAATTAGTGAGGATAGGCTAGGGTCCCATGGGATTGGTAAAAGATGACCTGTGACTGCTGAGAGTGTCACAAACAAGGAAAATAAGACATAAGAAAGATCAATAGACTAAAAATAACCATGCATACAAAGATAATAACCTTCATTAAGACCCTTATGTGAAATATAAATAAAGAACATAGTACTTGAGGTTTATTGACAAAATTAGGGTGTTCACATTGTCATAACCAGAGTATAAACTAGACATCAGTCAACCTGGTAAAGAAATTAATTATCAAGAGTTGTCTAATATTCCTCCTAAGATATAAGTATTACAGTCTTTAGTTTTATCTTGTAAAATAAATTATGAGTCTAATAAATAAAAGCATTCATGTACACAATAACCAAAAACTTACTTGGTATTAAAACATTCTCCCATTAGAATACTTGTAAATATTTTTGATGGAATAAATTTCTGTAACTATACTATTTTGGTAGATTCAGGGTCAGATGTCAATTTTACTCACCCTTGTGTTCTTTGAAATTGGAACCATTATCATACTCCTTTTCATATTAATATTTTACATAATTATATATATATATATATATATATATATATATTCATTTATTTTCTTTAGATGTTCCCTTAATGATTGGGCACCATACTGTAAATTTTCCCTTTTTACAAATTCAAAATGAACATTATGATATTAGTGTAGGTAGTCCCTTCATAGATTATTTAGAATCTTATATTGTAATTATTATATTATTTTTTTTCCAAAGGATAACCACATTATATAGTTAAAATTCCTCCAAGATTTTACCTTTTGCATTGTGCTTCACAAGTTATAGAAACTAGTAATATAACTATGTTGAAAGAAATTTCTTCCCAATGTTCTGATATAGAGTAAAAGAAATAAAAGATAAAAAAAGTTAAAGGTTATTATTACAAATAAAATTATAGTATTTGGAGAAATTTACTTGATAATATCATAAAATTTATTGTAAATTCATGGTATGCTAACAAGTGGTTACATGATATCAAAGATAAAATTCTTCAGGCCAGTATCAAGAATACATCAAATTGATATGAGGTTAGAAGAAGAACCAATAACTATGTAAGTGCATGAAAGATAATATATTTAAATATTTATTCATAGTATTTCAAGATAACATTGGTCTTTAGAATGGATGGATAGAATTGTAAAGTTAGTAAACATTGTCATTGTAAATAAAGTTTATATGCCTAGATCAAAATTTGAAAGTCATGTTGAAGATAAGGGAGTTATTTTAAATCTAGACATAGTTAGATTCCTTAATATAATATACAATAGGATTTCTAGACTAGTTTATATATATATATTTCTCATTATTTACTTCATGAATTATTTTATCAGCTACCAAGAGTTGAACTTTATAATTATCAACATCTTTAGTGGCCTTCTAGAATGATTATTTGTGACTCCCAAGTTAAAATTAATAGATCTCATATGATTGGATGGCATGATTATGATAATGTCATAAATACCATTCTATATCATAATATTCCATATCCAAATTTAGAATTCAATGTAGTAGAATAATAATGGCTAATGGTTTAGTAAATTAATGGTAGAGATTCCATCAAGACCCCACATGTCTCTTTCTTTTATGAATAAAGTAGATAACTAGTGATTCAGTTTTTGAGGTAATGATTCTCTTGTACTTGTATAGCCGATCTTCTTTCTCCTATAAAAGGAATATCTCATCCCATTGTAAGTAATTTAGAGTTAGAATCATAGTAAATAATTACAAATCCTGAGTTTCTTCCTGAGATAAAGGTTCATGAGTCTAGTCTAGTGAAAGAGTTTGAGTCCGTTTGAGTTTAATATTACAATATCATATTTGTAATATATTATGCTTTGAATAATAATAGGAAGTCATATCCATTCAGAAATTAGCCTCCATTGATCTTTTGTCTCAAGATTAACTATCATAATAAGATCCTGAAAAAGTTTAAGTGGTATCAAAGCCAAAACATTGAGTCAAATATCTATCAAGATCTAGAATTATTGTTCTATTTTGTAAGTTCTCAAATTTTATTTTACCTTGTAGTTATTTTATTCATATCTAAAGAAAATCAAAACTGGTATTTTGTTGTTGTTAAAAGGCATTATTATGCTCTTGTCATGTCCCCTTTTTAATTAATTTATTCCTATGGACAAAATGTTCATCCCAATGTTATCTTTAGGTTTAGAGAAGGAGAAAGGAAAATAATTTTATTTAACATTGATTCTTTGGACCCAAAATATTCATTATTTCCTATTTTTGATAAGAAGGGCCAAATAATTAATAAAATATTAATATTATTGAGTATTTTCCAAATGAGAGGTGTGGGAATTCCTATGAAGAGATTTTTAACCTCTAGGATTAGTTGGCAGTCAATTATTAGTAGATTTTTTGGTAGTTTTTATGACAACTTGCATATGGTGGAGTTATGATCATTGATTTTGGAAAGAAAATATTTAATGTAGAAAATTTATGATGAAATCTATGACAGTTGTAAGAGATTAGAGGTGGAGAATATTTATGGGCAAAAATTAGAAATGTGTAAGAAGGAAACATACGTGAAAAGAAGCAAGATCTAAGTGAATTATGGAAAGTGGATAAAGATGGAAACTAGTTGCTTTTCATAACTAATGTCATCTCCAAAAATTAAGGAGTTAGGATTCTAGCACCCATCCGAGGCCATCTTGTGTATTAATATGATATGATTTCATTCTCGGCTATCTTTGGCCATTAATTTTATTTTTTGGACTTTACAATTTAATTTTGCATCTGAGGATGAAAACCTTTAGGTGAGGAGATTGGTAGATGAAAAATAATTGATTTAAAGATTCATATGATGTATTATATTTGATTTAGGAAGGTAATCTCATCTAGAGATTGCATTGAAGCTGATTAATATCATTTATACAGTTTGTAACGAGTTGTTTGCATATTTTTAGGTGTCTTTTGGTGTGATTTATTTTCCATTTTTTTTGTGTTTGATTGAATTTATAAGTGATGTATATTTGTATTTTTATAATATAAAAATTTACAATATTCCACCTTTCAGATCTATGGGAAGTATGAATTAATTTGGTGCCAAAATTACCAAATCTAGGGCATTGGGAGCAACCTATTTATTGTAGTTATGTGGATCTTTGAATTTCATATTTGTAGAGGTGTGTGTCTTTATATTTTCATAATAACATAATATCACATGTTTATAAATCATATTTCAATAATAGTAAAATATTTATAAGTTAATGTGTAAAAATTGTCAAATCTGGGTTCTACTTTATGAATAAAATTATTAATTTTATTTATCTCTTTCTATTTTTCTGTAGTATTTGGAGAGGGTTTGAAAATTAATGTTATAATTAATATTTTATGTCTATTTATGAATTTTAAATTATTTTTCAAAATTTATCTTCTAGGGACATGTCATCTTGTAAGTTTTGGATACCAAACACTCTCATAGTCCGAGAAAGTTATTACTAAAGAATGGCATAATTATCTCATGATGGTGATTGTTTCTCTAGATTTTCACTAATTACATTTAAATGAGGAAGAAACTAAGGTTAAGAGGTTGTGGGTTTGATGTTACCCAGATTTATTATGCACCGTATCCAAGCTTTGTGAGAGCTCCTCTTTGGCTGTGGAGGAAACACCTTCAATAAGAATGAAACTTAAACAAGAAAGATGTTAGAAGAGGATATGGTGGACTACCAAGCTACGTGCTTGGTCCTAAAGGTGTGAAGCTCCTTAAGGACTGACAGTCCACTGTTTAAAGATAAAAGTATTGTAAAGGAAGAAATGATAAATGACTAAAGAAATAGAAAAGTAAATGGTGTGTACCTGTTCCCTACAATTTGTGTATCTCAGAATGCTACAGAATGCTGGTTGAAGGTTTTATCTGGTCTAAATGGGCTGTTTGGATGGCTTTCTGGTTTGCTAGTTTAGAACACAATCACTGACATCGGTGAGTCTACTGAGGTCGATTGAGTAAATAGTGCCGACATCAGTTAGGTTGCTGATGTCAGTCAGGGTTGTCAGCCTTGGATGGATTTTAGAGTATTTTTGGGATAAACAGAGGGGTTTCTGGAAGTTTAGAGGTTGGTGCAGGGTTGCGGGAAGGTGAGTGAGATCTGAGGAAGGGTATAGGTAGAGGATTGGTGTGAAAAGGGGGCGAGAACAAGGGGAAGGCCTTTCAGCCCTCCACAGAAGAAGTCAGGCCTCTTTACAGTATTTAGAAATATCAATGAAAACTAATTGACAATATATTCTAAAATATTGAAATGAAAACTAGAGTACTTAGCTTTATAAGGTGAAGAACCAGAGGTGTCAGAATAGTGATTCCTATTGTGGCTGATGTGACCGGTGTTGTGAGCCAATGAAGCAAACACAGATTACTTCAATTTAGTAACTTGAGGTCCTTATACAATCTTTCAATCCAGTCTTTGGAATGATTTGTGTAGAGCTTTGGTAGCTGGGAGAATGATAGTCGAGTTTAGGTGCTTGAAATTTGAGAGTGTGCGTGTGAATGTGTGAAAAGGCAGGGGCCTAGCTTAATATTAGAGCTTGGCTTATGTAACCAATGTCAGTGATTCTATTGGAGTCAGTTGAGGGTTGATCAATGTCAGTGGAGAGAGAATAGGTAAAAAGGCTATTTTTATCTCTTTGCCCGTTTCTCCACTCGCCAAGTGCCTTTTCTGTTGGAAAACGGTCAAAATAAGGGCTTATGAGGCATGGGAGTTGGTTAGGGAGTTAAGATGGGGTGAGAATCGGTCATGGGTAGTTAGGATTTGGAGGACCTAGTCTCAGGTTGACTCATAGGCTAAGAAATGGTCTTAAGGTGAGGTGTCTAGGTGAGGTGTCCAAGGTGAGGTAATTAATTTAAAATAAGTAGTTTTTAAATTAATAAGGTGTGCAAGTGTGGGTTAGGAGTGTTAACATTTAGAAGGGGACCAAGGGGGGTTGACACGATATTAGTGTCTACATTTTCCCCTTTTTGTCTTGTGGTTTGTTCTGACGAACTGCAAGATAAAAATAGATGTAGATTGCCCCAGGTATGGGATGAGGTATTCCCCCTCAAAGTGGGAATCGAGAGAAGGTAATCTAAAATTGAGTGCCAATTTGATAGGCAGTGGATGGGTAGGGTGAGGTTGGAGTGTGAATGCTAAAATAGTTGAGATTGCGTGTATACCACTTCACTTTATAGGCAGGTCAAATTGTCACAGGCAAGGTTAAGGAGGACTAAAATTAAAGTAATTGGTCCCCAACTTATTAGTGGTAGCTAATTGGGTTAAAAAAATCAAAGCTATAGCTCTAATGGTCGAGGAGGACTAAAATTGAAGTAACTGGTCCCTAGCTTATTGGTGGTAGCTGATTGGGTTAAAATGATCAAAGTTGTAGCTCTAATGGTCATCGTGTTTTAAGTATCTGGGCTAGGAAGTGCTCCTAAAAAACACAAAAATGTCACAAATATTGGGGATCAACTTGGTCACGATTCGATAATAGGTGTGAGGGGTGCGTACATTTTTCTAACTATTCGTGAGGTAGCATATGCAATCAAAACAACCAAGGTAAAGTTGTCTCAAAAGTGGTCATGGTCTGAGGAGATAGTCGTGATCTCTGAGGTCGTTTGTCGAGTCGAGCTGAGATATAAGTGATATAGAGTGTTGTTTGTTGTGGTTAGGGAGATGTATGTGATCTCTAATTTGCCCCATGAGAAGTCTAAGGTGACATCTATAGTGCCAGGGCTGGTTTTTTGGTCATGATTTTGGGTAGTTTTAGAGAAGAGCTATGTTTTAGGTCGCTGATAGTTTTTGTGTGGATAGGTGGTGAGCCTAGGGTTCAGGGTAGGCAGTGAGCCTATGATTTAGATTGTTGGTCCATTAGGTAGATGAACAAATGAATGGCTGAGCTAACCTCAGAAGACCCCATGTCAACTGAGTGCTACCTACATAGCCCCTATTTTAAGGGCCTCAAGCCAATCTAGTTTTCCCAAAAGGGAAGAAGAGTCAAAGAGGTACATACTTGAAATGATGAGTATATGATGATGTTATAGCCTTTTCCATATTGTGTGATGGTGTATGTTGTAACATAGGTTATGTGGTTTTTCATCCTTAGTAATTTTCCATATTGGTGATGGTGTATACTAAAAATGAAATGAGTTTATTTATGCTTCAGCAGGTTTCCATATTGGTGATAGTATATGCTTGACATAAATTGTGTTTGGTTGATAGTTTCCATGTGTATTGTTTTCCATAGAAACTAATGTGAATGGGCTATGATAATTTATATAGCACAAATTGGTATTTGCATTAAATAAATCATGATGTTATGTTAGTGGCTAGAAAATGTTTTGGTTGTATTTTATTAGAAACATGTGATGTTATTTATGATAAAATTGAGTTGAATGTTAGGTTCATAACTTTATAGTGAAAATTATGAGATGACAATATGCAAGCATATAATTTTGAGACACTGCATCCTAAAAGATAAACTGGCATGTGATGAAGGTGTGTAAGAAGTGAAAGGTGTGTTCCTCTTTCATTGACAAGGACCATAATGATAACATAGATAGGGTTTTTGCAACCAAAAGCCCCATTCATGCATTACATCGTTGACCATTGGTTTGTGTTAGAGAAGTACCCTAGTCACTTGACGTTAAATGAGCTCAAAATCCCTTGGGTATTTTGGGGTAATAGGTGTGATTATGTGATATGTGAGGATAGTGTAACCCTTTTTAGCAGGGATAACTTTGCCCCTTTTATAGGTGACCCTGGGAATGACTATAGGCAAGTCCATGACTTAATAGTTTGTCAGTCTTTTTTTTTGGTAGACTAATCAATGCGGGAAGTCTAGTTGGGGATGTTGTTTTGTTTTGTGGTCATGTGAAGCTAATCAATGCGAGAAGCTTCTGAGAGGGTGTTATTTTTGTAGCAAAATTTGGGCATAGCCATCCTTTGAGGGAGTAGTCTATATTTTGCTTTGTATGTTTTGATTTCTTTGAATAGTTGTCCTTCAAGGGAGCAGTCTATTAATTAAAACAATAATGCAGCTGTCCTTCGAGGGAGCAGTCTACATTTATAGTTTATGACCTTTTAATATTTTGTTAGGCATCCCAGTTTTATGTTTTTTTTTTAAACTAAACTTTTAGTCATGGACTAGACTATAGAGGTTTAGGGGTTTCCCTTTTATTAGGGCAAAGAATTAATGCTTAAATAAAGGGTTAACTATTTTGTGTAGGGAAAAAGGGTTGAAAGGAATAGGAATGAGGATGACGGGGGTTGCTCAAGGGACGAGCTCAAGTTAAACATCAAGTGAATGATTACTTGGTTAATAGTAGAATGGTCAAAGATGCAAGGCATTAAGGGGCTCAGGTTCTGGCCGGCCTTCGAGAGAAGATAGACAATAAGTGCCTGATCCATACTTGTGTGTTATTATGTAAGTTCTAAGCCAATTAGGATCAAACTTACCACATTTTCTTCTTTCCATATTGGTCACGTGTTGGTTTTCTTTAAAGATGAGATCTTTGATTTTAAAATCTTGCTCTTTCAAATTTTTGTTGTAGGCATGCTTGATGCGATCTTGGTAGATATGAAGATGATTAAGAGTGGCAAGATGATGTTCGTCGAGTAACTCAAGTTTTGTTAATCGATCTTGATGAAAGTCATCATTAGAGAGTATGTCGTGTAAGGAGATGCGAAGAGATGGTATTTTTACTTCAACAGGCAAGACGGCCTCAGTTCCATACACTAAGGAGAAGGGTGTAGCACCTATAGGGGTTTGGATGCTAGTGAGGTAGGCCCACAAAGTGAAGGGAATGTGAGTGTGCCAATCCCTTCCAATGTCATTGACCACCTTCATTAGGATTTTAGTTAGGATTTTGTTAGAAGCTTCTGCCTATCCATTTGCTTGTGGATAGTAAGGCGAGGAGAAGCTGAGTTTGATGCCAAAAGCATCGTAAAGCTTTTGGATGGTTTTGTTTTTAAAATATTTGCCGTTATCAGTGATTATCTTGTGAGGTACACCAAAATGACAAATGATGTGGTGGTTAATGAAGTCAATGATTTTCTCAGCTTTAGTGGAGATGAGGGGAACAACTTCCACCCATTTAGTGAAATATTCAATCACTGTGATAATAGACTGATGTCAGAGAGATGAATGAGGGTTAATCTCACCAATTAGATCTAAGCCCCATTGTGAAAAGGGTCAAAAATCCTTAGAAACTTGTAAAGCATGGCTAATGATGTGAAGTAGGTTAGCATGTTGCTGACATTTGATACAACACCGAACATAGTCACTACAGTCTTGGTTAAGAGTGGGCCAATAATAGCCCAGGTGGAGGATGCACTTTGCAACTAAGTTACCACTAAAATGTCCTCCACAATTCACATCATGGACCTATTTGATGGCATGAGATGTCTCAGTGGTGGTTAGGCATTAGAGAAGGAGGCCATTGAAACCTCGTTTATAGAGAAGACCCCCTAACATGGTGTATCAAGCAGTACTCTTGATAAAAGCTTGTCATCCATTTTTAGAGAGGTCAGGAGGAATGATAGAATAAGTCAAGTAGTCAACAAGTTATTTATACCAAACATCATGTGGACTAGAGTCAATATTGCCAATAAAGTTGATGTCAGTTGAGATATATGAGGGCGATGCCAAACAGTGTACCATGACATAGATTCTCGAGGAAGTAGATGAAGATGGGATATGTGAGGCGAGAGAGGCCATTGTGTCAGCAAACTTATTCATAGAGTGAGGAAAAATTTGCAAGAGATAATGGTTAAAAGACCCTAAAAATGTGTCAACACGGTGTTTATATCATTACAAAACTTCATTTTTACAAAGATATGAACCATTAATCTAATTAACAACTAGTTGTGATTCATTAAAGATATTGATTGTCTTAATGCCCAAGAAAATGGTAGTTTAAAGCCCCAAAATTAAGGCTTCATACTCAACCATGTTATTGGTGCATTTGAAGTCAAGTTTGAAGGATAGAGGCATGGGCTTGCCCTCATGAGGGATAAGAATGACCCCTGCACCCCCACTGAGTTGACATTTAGATCCATCAAAGAACATTATCATTTGATAGGGAATGTCATCGGTGGATAGCATGGCGATAGACTCATCAAGAAATTCATAGTTAGAGGGTTGGTTATCAGGTAAAGGGGCATCTGCTAGTTGGTCAGCGATCATTTACCCCTTTATAGACTTTGGTTGAATGAATTCCAAATTAAACTCAGTGATCATTTGCCCCTTTATATACTTTTTTTGGTTTTAGTATGGCTTAGAATGCATGTATTTAAGAGGGTCAGTGTGGGTGATGATGTAAGTCTTATGGTTGAGGAGATAGTGGCGGAGTTTGGAGGTGGCAAAGACTAATGCCAAGCAAAGTTTTTTGGTATGAGTATACTGAGTTTCATAGTCAATGAGAGTTTGGCTTATATAATAAAATACCTGCTCACGATGTTCATCTCAATGCACGATCATGGCACCTAAGGAATGATCTATTGTCAAAATGTAAAGATAGAAGGGTTGGTCATATTTAGGTGGAATAAGGATCGGTGGAGAGACAAGATAGCATTTAAGAGCCTCAAAAGCCTCTTCACAATCCTTATTCCAATTAAAGGAGACATCCTTCTTGAGGAGGTGATGGAAGGGTTGGCATCGGTCAGATAGCTACGAGATGAAGCGATGAATAGATTGAAGCTTCCCTTATAGACTGTGAAGTTGTTTTAGGTTAGTTGGTGTGGTTATCTCGAGTATGGCTCAAATCTTAGCTGGATCTACCTCGATGCCATAGAGAGAAAAAATAAAACCCAAAAGCTTTCCTGAGAGAACCCCAAAGATGCATTTCTTGGGGTTGAGTCAAATGTTATATTGTAGTAGGCAAGTGAATATTGTTTTGAGAATGGTTAGGTGGTCATGGAAAAGTTTGGATTTCCCTAGCAGGTCATCCACATAGTCCTCCATGATTTTGTGGAGGAGATCATGAAAGATATAAGTCATGGTGCGTTGGTATGTAGCACCTACATTTTTGAGGCCAAAAGGCATGACCCTAAATCAGAATGTCCCCCATGGGGTGATGAAGGTGGTTTTATGTTGATCTTTTGGGGCAATCAAGATTTGGTTATATCTTGAAAACCCATCCATGAGGGATAACATCTCATGACCAGCCATAAGATCAACAAGTTGGTCGATGTTTGGCAAAGGAAAGTCATCCTTTGGGCAAGCTAGGTTGAGGTCGCGATAGTCAGTACAAATTCAAATTCCCCCTGTTGATTTTGTGACAAGGACAATGTTTGACACCCATTGCAGATAATCAATGGGTTGGATAAATGAGATAGAGAGAAGACGTTGAAGCTCCTCTTTGACAAGGAGTGCGACATGAGGATGCATCCTATAAAGATTTTGCCTGATAGGCTTAGCTTCGCAGTTCATGATGATGTTGTGGATGACAATGTCGAGGTCAATACTAAGCATATCACTATAGGACCAAGCAAAGGCTTTGCTATGATCTGTAAGGAATGTGGTATAGTTGATTTGTTCATGGGCATCTAAAGATTGACTAATCTTTAAAATGTGAGGAACACCAGAAGATGGGAGATTAATGTCAACAATTGATTCGTTTAACATAACCTGTGTTTCCAAAGGAAGTGATCATTATATGAAGGATTCGTCCACACCCATGTAGGTGAGTATGGCTTCATCATTTAGGCATTGGACAGTGTTGATGCTAGAAGAGTTATCGTCTATCATGTCTAGATAAATGAGAGGAAGAGACCTTAATGCCCCACCTAGTTGATAGGTTAGGGGTTCTAAGTGAATGGCGTTTATGAAAATTTTTTTTAGGAGGGATGGAGACCACTAACTCCGTAGGTGAGGGTGGTGGACTAGGTGAGGTTGGAGGAGAATGCTCTATGACAGTTTTGTGGTGAGGGATCTTAGAGGGTTTTTTTGGTTCTTCAAAACCCACACCATGTCATTTCTTGGAATTTTTGATTGCCTCATCGTTTGGAGGCTCAATGGGCTTGTGGGGACCTTTTTCATAATGGCCAAAGCCAAAACCCTTCCACACACACCTATGAAGATAGGTGTGAGCAAAGCTAGGGTTGCCGAGGAAGGAGAAATCACAAGTGAATAGTCAGGGTGATGAGAGAGGATTTCTAACAGTAGGAGCTTGATCTAGCCCTCTATAGGTGAGATTAGTTTGGAGATCGAGAGGACCATATGGGATGACCATTCTGATTCAATGGTCATAGTTAGGGTGGTGATGAAGTTTTCCATATTCCTATAGAGTTTGGAACATGTCAAGGGTAAGCAAATGATACTCCCCAAGTAAAAGGCGTTGGAAGGTATCTTCTATAGGATCTTTTGTGGTCACTTGAGGAGTAGGCGTAGGTGTGACTAGTGTCTGCGAGCTTATCGAGGCTTTTGTGGACAAAGGTGGTGTTTAGGTAGATGTTTTCAAAGGGATGAGAACATCATTAGGTTGGTAGGTCATGTTGCATGTTTTAAAGGGGGAAGGATCAACAAGAATGACATGAACCTGCCCCTTGTGTTCAAACTTGACAAAACGATGCAACGTGGAAGGGACATAGGTCATGGAACATATCCAAGGTCATCCCAATAGCATGTTATTTTAGAACTCCCCCTCAATGATATAGAAGAGTTCTAGAATTATATGTGGGCCAACATGAACATGTAAGACCACAGTGCCAATGATAGTGGTGGTGGTATCGTTGAAAGAATGAAGAATTACGTCAGTTTTTGACATACAGTTATTTGGAAGGGCTAGTTGATCATATGCATGGGTAGAAATGATGTTGATGCTAGCACCTCCATCAATCATAACTTGCTTAACACAAGTTTGATCAATGTAAGTTGTGATAAAGAGGGTGGGATCCTGATCTTCTAGGTTGTAGGCAGGAATCTCAGAATCACTAAAGGTGACAGAGGCAATGATGGGTAACATTTTGACTAAAGCAACTAGTGGTTGGGGGTCTTTAGGTTGGGCCTCCACTGCTTGTAAAGATTTAATCAAGGCTTGGAAATGTTGTGGAGAGCTTTGTATTAGGTCATAAAAAGACATCTTCATAGGGGTTTGGTGAAGTTGTTTCACCATGGAGTTGCGAATTGCCCCTGAAGATGTTGGTTGAGATGTGCCCAAGATAGAAATCTTGAGCTTTAGTGGTGGAGAGGGCTTGGAAAATGGATATGTCCAAGGGGTAGAAACCTGATCTTTTCCTTTATCCTTTAGGGTTTGGGACCTGGTAGCCACATTAATAGTATTGATTTCAAATAAAGGGGGAGAAGGTGGTAGAGGGACCATAATCTCTCATTGGGATCCCGATTCAAGTGAGGAGGTTTGGGAGGCATGGGATGGTGTCGATAGTTATTCAAAAAGGTGGTCAAGAGAATCCTCAATGAGAAGGGTATCCTTTTCTAGGTGTTGGTGAATGACAACCTTAAGAGCGTAACAACTCTCAATATCATGCCTAGGTGTGTGATGATACAAGCAGATTTGAGTGTCGTCGAACCAAGATGGTTTTGATTTGAGAGGTTGTTATGGCTTAATGGGCAGGAGAACGATGCTAGAAGACTAGAACAATTAGTGTAACAACAAAGCATAGGAACCCACTAATGGGTCTATGCTCGTTGTTGTAGTAGGGGTTGACAACTTCTATTTAGGAGTTGTAAGGGGAGTTTTTTGTACCACCTTTTTGGTTGGTGGTGTGGCCACACACGTAGATGGCACTTTCTTGATGAGAGGTGTCAAATTTCTTGGAGGAAATATGTTTTTGATGGGTAGAGGGAGTAATGGAGGCAGTTTGTCTTTGTGAAGTGTTGGAATAGGGAGCACTCCTGTTAAAGTGGAAGGATGTGGACCTAAGATAGAGGGCAATGGTGAAGGTGGGGGAGGAGTAGACCAACGTGGTTTAGCATCCTCCTTTAGTATGGTGTGAGGACCACTACTATGCAGGGTGAGGTTCAAATCTAACTTCACTTGTGGGTGTGTTAGGTTTGATATAGGGCAAACACCGAGAGATCTAATCTATTTCAGCATGGTAGCCACCTGCGAGGGTTTGGATTCAGACGTGGAAGGCTGAGATTTTGATGATTTAGAAGTGGAAACTCAATCCTCATTAGAAACTTTGGGGTAAATCATTATGGAAGGGTTGGCAGTATAAGGTGAAGTTAGATGTGTAGGATAAGGAGCCCTAAGTCACTCCCATAATGCCTCATACTCTAGGTTCCTAGAATGGAGGAATCCTAAGTTTTTTGCCAATCAAGAGAAGGGTTTAGATGACATCGCATGAGTCCTTATAGTTGGTCCTTTGCAGGATTTGGGTGATTGCGAGAGTGGAAATGTGTTGGGCACAACAATCACGGGCCAAAGGTGAGAGAGAACCATCACCGGATCTTCCTCGGCCGAAGTGGGTGAGGTGGTGAGTTCTTCTCTCGGTAGAGAAGGGATTGGAGAATTTGGATCTTCAAGTGGATAGAGCGTAGGGATGATCATGCCTTCCACATGTGGTCTAGGAGCATGGAAAGTATGATCCTCCATTGGTAATAAGAAGGATAAGGGCGGGGCCACTGGTGTTGGTACCATCAAAGCATCCTCCAATATGGGAGAGGTCAAAGTAGACTCTCCTACGTGTGAAAGCAGGGTGGATGGAGGATTATCCTCCATTGGTGGAGGAAAAATAGGAGAGGAAGGCTCCTCTAAAGGGTAAAGTAGAGGGATGATGGCCCCTTATTTATGAGGGCATGGGGTATGAATGGTAAAGTATTCCAATGGTAGAAGAAGAGGGAAGGTAGGGGCAAGAGGAACTAGTAATATGAGATCCTCATGAGGTAGAAGAATGGGTAGAGGAGGTGCTTGATGTCGTGGGGGTGATGCAGGTGAAATGGGTTCATCCACGCAAGGAAGAGGATGAGGCAAGAGGAGTTCTTCATTGAGTGGGGGTGGTATGGGTAAAATAGGCTCTTCTACTCATGGTGGAGAAATGGGTTGACCAACCTCTTCAGATTATGGGAGAGGTTGGATAGGAATGAAAGGAAATACTATGTTGACCATGCATATGTTGCATTCTTGAGGGTCATCAACCATGGTCTGAACATTGTTCTAACTTGGGGGATGGTTAGGAAATGGTTGCCTAAAGACATCAATGTTTTCATTGGCCAGCGCATTAGGGTTATCCAAAATAAGGTCCCCTTTGTCTAACATGTCTTGAACAATGTTTTTTATGGTTTTACAATTGTCTGTGTCATGACCCTTGACACGATGATAGTTACAAAAGTCATTTTCCCTATACCATGCAGGGATGGCTTGTGAGGGATAAAATTGGACAAGTGGTCAGATTTGAGGGAGGTTGAGGACTCCCTACTTCACTTATTTATCCAATATGGAAGCATATGATTCTCCTATTGGAGTGTATCATCACTGTTCATACCATTGTTGGAATTGTCTAGTGATGTTTTGCGAAGTGGAGGGCTTAGATTGGTTGGTTGTGGTAGAAGATGGTGACCTAAGGACCATAGAATTTGCCAATCCCTTAGACTTGGGATGAGAAGAAGAAGGTTTGGAAGAAGAAAGGTCATTGGGTTTTGTGTTGGTATTTTTGTTACGCAATTTGACCCTGTCTTCTTTGATTGCGCAGAGTTCAAGCTTTTGAGCCATAATGAAAGCTTCATCAAATGTGTGGAAAGTTTGAACCCATAGAGTGGAAGAGATGTTCTTGGCACATCCTCTTGAAAAGAGCTCAATGAGCTCAAGTTGAGGTAGTGAGAAGGAGAGTTGGTTGATCAAACCTCTCCAACGGGTGACGAAGTCTGCTATTGACTCATCCTCAAATTGTCTAATGGAATAAAGGTCTGTGATGGAGACCTTCTTGGTAATATTGATTGAGAAATGATCGAGGAATAGCTAAGTGAGTTGAATGAAGGTGAAGAGAGAATGACTGGTAATGGAGCTATACCAGTCAAGGGCGGTGACAAAAAGTGACATAGGGAATGTGTGAAGTAATAATGCATCATCATGCGCTATGAGGTAGCAAGCATGTCTAAATGCTCACAGAAGTTGTTGTGGGTCCTCTTTACTCTGAAAGTGAGTAAATTTTGGGAGTTCCCACTAGCTAGGGTATGGTTGAATAGGAACTGAAGGGTGGATAGGTTTGTTGCAGATTTATTCATACAAAAGAACACTCCTTGAACCTGAAACAAATGTCTCAAGGTTGGACATCTTATCCATCAGCATCTTAATTAGATCGGTAGATGGATTAGCATGAGGGGAACCCCCTAAGTTATAGGGTACCTGGAAGGCATTGGAAGGGGCATATGATGTACTTGGTTACATTTGTGTAGGTGAAACATACTGATAATTCATCATAGAGGCCGATGTCGAGGCCAAGGGGGCTTGTGCCATGAAGTTGGAGGGCATAACTTGAATAGATGTTGCCAAGGGTTGTTGAATGGTGGTGACACTAGTTAAAGGATAGGTGGTCACTCTCATGTTTATAGGCACAAGAGTGGATGGGATAAAGACAATCAAGTTTTGAAAAGGTGTTGAACTTGGTTGAGTTGTTTGCAGTTGAGGGGGTATGGAAACCTCGATGGAGGTATGGCAAGAAAGGATAGAAGGGGAGGCCAAATCTTGAACATTAGCCATGGTTGGGTTACTGATCGAGGTAGTGGCCTGAGTGACCATAGGTTGGGTAGCGGATGCTATTGATATCATTGTCACTTCAACCAAAGAATTTGGCATCCCATAAATAGGGTTACTCGAAGGATCTCACGTTTGGCTTCTAGAGAGATAATGTTCGAGAGCCTTGACGTTGTGGTCAAGGAATCTCTCAAAACCTTGATCCCCTTCGGGAATAATAAGAGGTTGATCGGGGGTAGGTTGGATAGGAGTATGCTCGGTGTCTGAAGTATACTCCATTAGATGACTTGGCATGAAGAGCAAAGGTGGGAGTGGTTGTTGACTCGCATGGTCAACAAGGAATTTGGCTTGATTGTGTGTTAGGACCATCCAAGGTGAAAGGGGTTCAGGTCCAAAAACTATGTGTTTTAGTTTTAGAAAACTAGAATTTGTGTTAAACAGCAAGAAATTTAGGTTTTAAGCTTGCTGTTTGGATTTTTTTTTTAAATTTATTTATTGACAGTGACTGATGTCAATTGTTTAACCGATATTGGTTAGAAAATGTTGCCAACATTGATCAGCTAACTGATGTCAGTGAATGTTTGGTAGCTGATGTTGGTGGAGAAATTGATGTCAATTTTTGTGTAATTCTAGAAACATAGAAGATTGATAGTTTTTGGAAGAAGAAGATATTCTGAGTTGTTTTGGACTTCAAAATGGTATGACCTTACCAGATCAAACACTCAAATAAAACTAGCAGAATAGATGATTAGGCAAACAACCTCTAAAATGTTAGATTCCTAGGAATAAGTTTTAAAGTCATGGTGGCTTATGCCTTAAGAGAATGTGTTGGGAGTTGGGCTTGTAGAATAGTTCCTAGAGAGGAAGTCTATGGCTGGTTTTAGGTTGTGTTATGGTACTCAAAGATATCTGTGTTAGGGTCAGAATGTGGCCTGGTGTTGGGGCTTGCTCCCTTCACTTCATGAACCTAGAGCCGAGCTGGGCTACTTAGCCAAAATATACCTTACCTATAGTTTATACTCTGCCAGAGAATAGAGTGGGTCCTCCTCTTGGTGGTGAAATCTAAGTAGGATCACCGGGTGGGGTAAGGTATCCGCTAGGTGATGAAATCTTAGATGGGCCTTGTCTCAAGTAAGTTTATGTGTTTGATTTGAAGTGATTGTGGTTTGGTTGTGTCACATTTGTGCACTACGATTCATTCATAATGCTTTAATTACTAAGTGGGATAAGTGTGCATCCAAGCAAGAATGAAATGTAGTAGTTTTAAACCCAAATCGAAATATGTTATTCAAATGAAAACAAATGGAGAAGAGGTAAAGAGTATGAGTTTTTCACTACTCTATGGTGCATGCAAGAAGTAATAAGAAGAAAAAGAGATGTTATTTTTAACCTCTGCTAATGATTTCCTTTTGAAACAAAAATATAGAAGAGAGGATGAAAAAAGTGAATATTTTTATAATGCATCTACATGAAAATTTGATTTTTAAAAGAAGAAGAACAAACCCAAGGAAAACTCCAAGGGTCCCACCGGGCGTGCCAGAATGTTTCTCTATATTTTCACTAATTACATTTAAATGAGGAAGAAACTAAGGTTAAGAGGTTGTCAGTTTGATGTTACTCAAATTTAGTGCCCACCGTATCCAAGCTTTGTGAGAGCTCCTCTTTGGCTGTGGAGGAAACACCTACAATAAGAATGAAACTTAAACAAGAAAGATGTTAGAAGAGGATATGGTGGACTGCCAAGCTATGTGCTCAGTCCCAAAGGCATGAAACTCCTTAAGGGATGACAATCCACTATTTAAAGCTAAAAGTATTGTAAAGGAAGAAATGATAAATGACTAAAGAAATAGAAAATTAGATGGTGTGTACCTGTTCCCTGTAATCTATGTATCTCAGAATGCTATAGAAGGCTAGCTGAAGGTTCTGTCTAGTCTAAATGGGCTGTTTGGATGGATTTTTGGTTTGCTGGTTTAGAACACAGTCGTAGACGTTGGTGAGTTTGTCAAGGTTGGTTGAGTAAATGGTGCCAATGTTAGTTAGGTTGCCGATGTCAGTCAGGGTTGTCAGCCTTGGATGGATTTTAGAGTATTTTTGGGATAGACAGAGGGTTTTTTGGAAGTTTAGAGGTTAGTCTAGGGTTATGGGAAGGTGAGTGAGGTCTAAGGAAGGGTATAGGTAGAGGATTGGTGTGAAAATGGGGTGAGAACAAGGGGAAGGCCTTTCATCCCTCCATAGAAGAATTCGGGCCTCTTTATAATATTTAGAAATATCAATGAAAACTAATTGACAATATATTCTAAAATACTAAAATGAAAACTAGAGTACTTAGCTTTATAAGGTGAAGAACCAGAGGTGTCAAAATAGTGATTCCCATTGTGGCTGATGTGACCGGTGTTGTGAGCCAATGAAGTGAACACAGATTGCTTCAATTCAGTAGCTTGAGGTCCTCGTACAATCTTTCAATCCAGTCTCTAGAATGATTTGTGTAGAGCTTCGGTAGCTAAGAGAATGATAGTCAAGTTTAGGTGCTTGAAATCTAAGAGTGTGCGTGCGAATGTGTGAAAAGTCAGGGGCCTAGCTCAATGTCAGAGCTTGGCTTATGTAATCAATGTCAGTGATTCTACCAGCATCGGCTGAGGGTTGACCAATGTCAGTGGAGAGAGAATAGGTAAAAGGGCTATTTTTAGCTCTTTGCCCATTTATCCACCCTCCAAGTGCCTTTTCCATTGGAGAATGGTCAAAATAAGGGCTTATGAGGCACATGAGTTGGTTAGGGAGTTAAGATGGGGTGAGAATCGGTCATGGGTAGTTAGGATTTGGAGGACCTAGTCTTAGGCTGACTCATAGGCTAAGAAATGGTCTTAGGGTGAGGTGTCTTGGTGAGGTGTCCAAGGTGAGGTAATTAATTTAAAATAAGTAGTTTTTAAATTAATAAGGTGTGCAAGTGTGGGTTAGGAGTGTTAACGTTTAGAAGGGCACCAAGGGGGGTTGACACGATATTGGTGTCTACATTGATGATTAATACTTCATATAATTATTGATGGATCTTAAATATTATTATGAATTATATTAATACTTTGGTGGATACATTGATGAAATATAAGAAAATTATTCTAGTGAGAGTATAATTGATTCATAACAGTCTACCTCAATATCTCAGACTTATAACTTAGATGAAGATTTTTAAAGTAATTCTTTAGATTATGATTTTACACCTTAAAAAGTCTATATAAATTATAATATTAGGAAAGGTAGATTTATTTATTTATTTCTATATTTAATCCCTTAACCAAGAATATAGGTTTAGGGTCTGTACATAAGTCTAGAATGAATTATAATTCTAATCTCCAATCTAAATCATTACCTTCTATCATAAAACAAATGATCTATGCCCAGAACAAGAAGGATTAAATGATTTATAAGATGCTTTAGATTTTTTAGATAAATAAAATTATAAACCAATCTATGATGAAGAAATTGAAGATGAATCTAAAGATCTCTTTGATCTATATTTTTATTTGTCATACCTAGAGTCTTAAACCCGATATCAATCAACTAATAAAGAAAGTAATTATCAAGAGTTGTCTGATATTCCTCCTAAGATATAAGTATTAAAATATTTGGTTTTATTTTATAAAATAAATTAAGAGTCTAATAAATAAAAGGATTCATGTACAAAATAACCAAATAGTTCCTTGGTATTATGACATTCTCCCATCAAAATACATCTAAATATGTTTGATGGAATAAATTTATGTAACTATACTACTTTTGTAGATCCAAGGTCAGATGTTAGTTTTAATTTCCCTTGTGTTATTTGACATTATACCCATACTCATATTACTTTTAATAATCATATTGTAATAATTATATCTTTGTTTAATTCTTTGCTTTAGATGTTCCTTTAATGATTGGGCACCATACTATAAATTTTCCCTTTATAAGAATTCAAAATGATCATTATTATATTGGTCTAGGTAGTCCCTTATTATATCCTTTAGAATATTATATTGTTTCTACTTCAAAGTTTAGTTTTGTTTATAAAGGACAACCACATTCTATAGCCAAAAATTCTTTTAGGATTTAATCTTTTCCATTAGCCTTCACAAGTTGTAGAAACCAGTAATATAAATATGCTGAAAGGAAGTTCTTCCCAATCTCATCACAAAGAGTAGAAAAAATAAAATATAACATAATTTCAAGGTTCTTCTCACAAATAAAATTATAGTATTTAGAGTAATTACTTGATTATATCATAAACTTGATTGTAAATCCCTAGTATGCTAATAGGTGGTTACAAGATATCAAAGATAATTTTTTTTAGGTCAGTATTAGGAATATAAATAATAGGTATAATTTTGACCTTAAAATTGTTTTTGTGTTATAATAAGAACCAATAACTATGAAAGTCCATGGAAGACACTCTATTGACATATTTATTCATAAGCTTTCAAGAGAACATTGGTCTTTATAAGGGATGGATAGAATTATAGAGCTAGTAAAAATTGGTTTTGTAAATTAAGATTGTATACCTAGATCGCAGTTTAAAAGTTATATTGAAGATAAGCAAGTTATTTCAAATTTATACATAATTAAATTACTTAATATAATCCATAAAAATATTTTCAGATGAATTTCTAGATTTATTTTTTAGTATTTACTTGATGAAGAATGTTATTGGCTACCAAAATTTAAATTTATAATTATCAACATCTTTATTGGCCTTCGATAATAATTACTTGTGACTCCCATGTTAAAATTAACAGACCTCATATCATTGGATGACATGATTACAATAGTGTGACCGATGGCATTCTTGTTCATAAAATCAATAAATGCCCACTATATTATATAGAATATAATCTTTCATCTCAAAATTCATAAGAGAGTGTAGAATAATAATAATGGTTAACGGTTTAGTGGTTTTCCTATAAAACCATCTTTATTGTGGAACAAACTCCACAACTCATTTGAGGAATGATACTTTTTATGGTTTGAGTGGTATCATCCGAACCACTCCAGTCTGTTGACCAACAATCACCATTGGGTTTGATGGTATTACCCAATACCATATAGCTTAGTGATCATCATTCACTACCTAGTTTTTTGAATAATCAATATTAGAATTGGCATGTGAAGCATTACAAATGCCAGTGGAGAATATTTATACACTTTGTACATATATTTGTACATAATATATTGTATTTGATTTTACTATTGTAAAAATGAAATAATGGTAGACATCAATGGAAATGATTCCATCAAGATCCCATGTGTCTCTTTCTTTTATGAATGAAGTAGATAATTGGTGACTCAATTTTCTAGGAAATGATTCTTTCTTACATATATAGCTAGTTTTCCCTCTCCTATAAAAGTAAGAGCTCAACCCATTGTAAGGAATTTAGATTTATAATCCTAGAAAGGAATTATAAATCCTAAGTTTCATCCTGAGTTAGAGGTTCATGAGTCTAGTCTAGTGAAAGAGTTTGAGTCCATTTGAGATTACTATTGTAATATCATATTTGTAATATCTTCTTTTTTAAATAATAAAAATAAGTCAGATCCATTTAGCCATCAACCTTTTTCATTATTATGTCTCAAGAGTGACGCATGAACCTCTAACTTGGGATGAAACTCAAGATTCATAATTCCTTACTGGTATTTTAAATCCAAATGCCTAACAATGGGTTAGGATCTTCCTTTTATAGGATAAGTAATACTTCCTATATAGGTAAGAAAGAATAATTACCTAGAAAAATGAGTCACTAGTTATCTATTTATTCTTTAAAATAAAGAGACACATGGGGTCATGATGGACTCCTTTCCATAGGTGTATACCATAATGTTCTTTTTACAATAGTAAAAATAAACCCACTAAATTATGTACAAAGATATGGACAAGGTGTATAAATATTCTGTACTAGAATCCATCACATTTCATATGCTAAATTTGATGTTGATTATGCAAGATACTAGGTAGTGAATGATGGTCACTAAGTTGTATGGTTTTGGGTAATACCATAAAACCCAGTGGTGATTGTCAGTCACCAGACTAGAGTAGTTTGCAATAATACCACTCAAACCATGAGAAGTATCATTCCTCAAATTAATGGTTTTTAGGTCTAAACCATTAAACCTTATGGATTCCATTCCCTAATATGAATGGTTTTATGGGAAAACTACTAAACTAGTAGCCATTTTTATTCTTCTACATTATCTTTTAAATTTGGATATGGAAGATTATTTTATTTATAATATAGTGGGAATTTATTGATTTTATGAAAAATAATGACATTGATCACACTATCATAATCATGCAATCTAATGATATGATCTCTCTTAATTTTAATTTGGGAGTCACAAATAATTATTCTAGAAGTCTATTGAAGATGTTGATAATTATAAAATTCAACTCTTGGTAGTCAATAAAATTCTTCATCAAAAAGATACTTAGACATATATCTTGAAATTAGTCAAGAAAAATTGTTATGGATTTTATTACTTAATTTGACTATGTTTAAATTTAAAATAACTACATATCTTCAAAATGACTTTCAAACTATGATCTAGGTATACAAACTTTGTTTACAACACCAATTTTTACTAACTTTACAATTCTACCCATCCCTTTTAATGTCTAATGTTCTCTTGAAAGCATATGAATAAATATGTCAATAGAGTATATTTCATGGAATTCCATAGTTATTGGTTCTTATTCTAACCTAAGATCAATTTGAAGATCAAAATTATATCTATTTTCGATGTTCCTGATACTGGCTTAAAGAATTTTATCTTTGATATCCTATAAGCATCTATTAGAATAGTATGAATCTACAAGTAATTTTATGATATTATCAGGTAAATTAATCCAAATACTATAATTTTATTTGTGAGAATAACCTTGATTTTTTTAAAATTTTATTTCTTATACTCTCAGTCAAAAGATTTAGAAGAACTTTCTTTCAACATATTTATATTAATGGTTTTTACAACTTGGGAAGGATAATGGAAACGGTAAAATCCTAGAGGAATTATGTCTATATAATGTGGTTATCATTTGTAAATAAAACTAAAATTTGAAGTATAAAAAATATAATATTTTAAAGAATCTAATAAATAACTACCCAGACCAATATATTAATGAACATTTTAAATCTGTATAAAGGGAAAATTTGTAGTATGGTTCCAAATCATTAAGGGAACATCTAAAGGAAAGAATTGAACATATATATACCTATTTAAAATATTTTTTTAAAAATGAATAGGATTATGGGTCCAATGTTGAATAACACAAGGGTGATTAAAATTAACATCTAACCATGAATCTACCAAAGTAGTATATTTACAAAAAAAAATTCCATCAAAAATATTTATAGGTATTATAATGGGAGAATATCATAATACCAAGTAAATACTTGGTTATTGTGTACATGAATCATTTTATTTATTATAATCATCATCTATTTTACAATACAAAATAGAAGACTATAATACTTCTATCTTAGGAGGAATATTAGACAACTCTTGATAATTACTTTCTTTACTAGGTTGATTGATATTTGGTTTAGACTCTAGGTATGACAAATAAAAATATAGATCAAAAGGCTCTTTATATTCCTCTCCAATTACTTCATCATAGATTGATTTATAATTTTATTTTCCTAACCAATCTAAAACATCTTTTAAATCATTTAATCATTCTTATTCTGGGCATAGATATAAAATTTTATGACTATAAGCCATAATTTAGAAAGGATATTAGTATTATAATTATTTTTAAACTTATGTATAGACCCTAAACCTATATTATGTGTTGAGAGATTAAATATAATTTTATACAAAACTCTACCTTTCCTAATATTATACTTTCTATAGACTTTTGAAGGTGTAATATAATTAACTAAAGAATTACCTTCAAAATCTTCATCTGAGCTATAAGTCTAAGATGTTGAGTTAGACCATTTTGAATCACTTATGTTTTCACTAAAATAATTTTCTTATTATTATTCAATGTATCCACCAAAGTCTTTATCTAATTCATAATAATATTCAAGATCCATCCATAATTATGTGTAGTAAAAATCATCACCTTCATGAGATAATTATGCCATTCTTCAGTAATAACATTCTGTGACTATGATATTATCTTGATATCTAAAAATTACAAGCTTAATAATTCATTTCAATAATAAAAAATAATTATTTTGATGCTCTTTAGACAAGAATCAAACAACTACAAGATAACATAAAAGTTATGAAATTATAAAATAGAACAAGAATTCTAGATATTGATATATATTTGACTTGATGCTTTGGATTTGATACCACTTGCTCATAATTATTCAAGATCTTAGTCTGATAATTAATCTTAAGATAGGACATGACATTCATATAATAATTAATCTTGAGATAAAACAAGGATAGAGGCTGATGTTTAAATGGCTACTACTTTTTATTATTCAAAGTAAAAGATATTAAAAATATGATATTAAACTCAAAAGGACTCAGACTCTTTCACTAGACTAGAATCATGAACCTCTTACTCAAGATGAAACTCATGATTCAAATATCCTTACTAGGATTCTAATTCCAAATGCCTTACAATGGGTTGGGATCTTCCTTTTATAGGAGAAGGAAGTTTGGATATACAAGTAAGAGACAATCATTGCCTAGAAACCTAATTCACTAGTTATATAATTTATTCATAAAAAAATAGACACATGAAATGACAATGAGTCTCTATTTAGTTATTTCCATAAACATTTTTTTTTTAGTAGACTGAAGGCTATTTTTGTTTCTATTTTTTTGACTATATTTTTTATAATGAACCTTTGAAGGAGTTTAGGATAGAGAAACAAATTATTACCATGATTTTGAATAATATCCTCCCTTTTCTTGTAGCAGATATACTTGGTGTATGAGATGCCTTTATAGAAAAAAAAATGATATGTGAGATAAAATTGAAATGTCCACCATCTACTATTGAAGGTAAATTATCTTTGATAAATATTCTAAATACTCTATCCTAGGAAATAAATTTTATTTATTGACCACTGCTCCCCCATACTTAGGCTTGACACTTCTCCTTAAGTGGATTGAGGCAAAGGAAAAAGTAGTAACACTTTTGGTATTAGTTGATTGTGAGAGCCAAGGGCATGTTTGGATAATAGTTATAAATTCCAAAAATGTGGATGGTGGAACATGAAATGTGTCAAGGTGGATGGGTGTGAAAAGTTATAAATGATAGATGGAATAAATAATGGAATCAGATAATAAAATGATACAAATATGGTAGAGGGAACATGACATCTAGTTGTGAGAGTGGTTTAAATGATATAGTTACATAGTTTAATATTAACCTAAAAATAAATGAAATCTAAATAAAAATAAAAATTACCTCAAGTTATATTGGTTTACCAATGGGAATAATTATTTTGTATAAGAATTTGATAGTAAGTGCATTTAAAAAAAATGTGTATTCAATCAAGTAGTGTGACTAACTGATGATCATAACAATCCAACATCTATAATGATGAGTGGCAATGGAGGATGAATGAAAACCAAAATCTATAGGAACCAATTATTTTAGAAATATAGAGGCACAAGAAAAAGGAGGATTCCAGCTATAAGTTATAAAAACATATACAAACATAGGAAAAATAATAGATGCTTCCTCTTCTTCTCTTATCCCCCCCCTTTGATCAACTATCAAGTAACCAAGATTATCAACAATTCCCAAGGGTTTTCATTGTTGATTTTTTTAAAACTTTTTGATGAAATGATGACATGATGAAAGTTAGGAAGAGGTTGTACCAAAGCTGATAAAATATCCAAGTCAATTATAAACTTGAGTGCATATCTAAATTTACCCTTATTTTGAGCTTATTTCCAAACATTAACCTTGAGCCATCCTAAATTCTAGCTTGGTGTATGTGAAAGAATGAATAAATACTTAATCCACCAATGGAAATATCCTTCTAAAGTAAACCCATCAAACCATATGATTCTTTATTTTTGGTGTTCAAGTAAATAACCTCCAATAATAAAATCTTAAAAATGGAATGAGGAATATTTATGTGGAGAAAATAGTTTTTAATGGCCTTAGAGTGATAGGGAGTTGCATTACATATTTTAAACATAGATTGTGTGTTATCCCCAAATAACAACATTGAACACACAAATGGGTGTATGTTAGTGTATCTCTCAATAAAAATAAATGTTCTTCAACTAATTTATTAGTGAGCCTAGGATATTTCATGGAAATAAAAAATATGTTCATCATCCACTTGATACTTTGTTCACCATATGTTAGTTTTAAAAGATAATGAAAAATTATAATATAAATTTTAGGGTTATTTAGGATGGTAAATGTTATCACTTTGAGTTTCACCCTTTGAGGAAGTATTTTAGGTCTCCTCACTCAATTGAAACAATGGAAACACTCCTAGGCTATGGATGGCCTAAAAGGTGGAGTGAATCTCTAGAGAGGGCTAGATCCCTTGATTATACATCTAAAACTAACACTACACCTACTCAAATTATAAGGAAAATGGAGAAAAAAAGTTGAAAGCAATGAAATAAAAGGGATGATATACCAAATTTTAAGTCTTTTCTATTGATTTATGATTTGTAATATGAAATAAAATAAGTCTAGAATCTGATTTCACAACTCCAAATAGTCCTTCCAACATGAATATTTCAATATGGAGGTTATAGATAATACATCAATCAAGATGGATGATCAAGAGATTTAGAAGAAGACACTAGTGAAGGTTTTCCACACTTAACCTTTATAAAAGATATTTTACACACACCATATGACCTAAAAGAAGATGACTTACTCACAAAGAGGCAAGAATGAAGAGGAAAAATGAAAGGAAGTTAAACACTGTCACTATCACTCATCAATAATTCACCATAAAAACACTAGATATAAAATGCAAAAGGAATAAACCAACTTGATTCACTTCAAAGGTAATATAATATACTTATAATCTCACATACAAGAGTTATTATAGGATAAAAGAGAGGGGAGAGAGAAGAGGATGTGTAGGAAGATCATGATGACTGTCATCCATCAAAAAATCAGTTATAACCTCAATGGAAGGTGAAAAATAGTCCTATGATTCTTTTTCTACATGTGTTAGCTTTTTTTGATTATGGCCTCATGAAATGTGGTGTAGGAGTGCCTCATTACTTTCCATGAATCATCCTTATTCTATTGAAACTTCCCTCTCTTATTGATTGAAGAGTTACAAGTCCACACTTGCATCTAAATGTCTTTAGGCTTCTTGACACATTGTCCACATTTTGGGATCTTCAAAGGTGATGTTTTAGGTGTGTATTAGGTACCTTAGGGATCTTTAGTGGCATGTCCAACTATTAAAAGATCTCTATGAGAGACACTTTATGGAAGGAAGCTTCTAGGATTCCTCCCTATACTTCTTAGAGGAAAAACTTAGGTTTACCTATCTATTTACTCATCACTAGCTATGTTTTTATGGTATAGAGTGAAAAACCTTGAGATAATCTTGAAAGAGTTGATAGAGGACTATGCTCATCCTTTATAAATCCCATCACTATGTAATAAGCAAACTGCCTATTCATATGTCCTTTTAAAACTACATGTAGTCATTGGAATGGGTTTTTTATGAATTCGAAAGTCATAAAAGAATGTCATCTAATGTATACAAGGATGCTTTGAAGTTTATTATACCCCTAATGACCTTGAGAAGGTTTGTAACTTCATTTACTCTATGCAAGTAAGGGGTAGTCTTCACTTTGGACTGGTTTTTTAACTTGAAAACTTGTCAAACCACCATGAGAGCCTCTTGAATAGCTGGTGGTGTTAGATGGTGGAACTCGATCTTATTATAATGCATGGTTCCTAATAGGGGGTGTGGGGGGGGAAACACCCCCCACTATGGTCACCATGGGGTCTAGGGGGTGATGACCTACTTAGAGGCCCCTTGGTGAGGGTTCAGGGGCATCACCCCTGAAGTAAAATTTTGTTAAAAATGCATTGTAAAATATGGTAATTTCATAGTAAAACTAGACCATTAATTATTAGGTTGTAGATCTAATAGTAGAAATTATATTTGTGTATTTTTCCCATATATATAACTCTCCTTTTGATATGAGGGCATTATAATTATGGTGTCATGTTTTATGTGAGTAAAGAGGATATTGTAGTAGTTATATTACAAGTTTTTCCCTTCATTTATTGGAGTGAATAATAATAAGGACTGGTTGTTTCTATGTGGATGTAACCCATATTGGGTGAACCATGTTAAATCTATCTCTATATTGTGTTATGTTTCTTATATTTTATTTCCATATTTAATTCATTAATATTGCTCTGTGTTCAATATTCCTAATAGGTGGAAGGTCATTAGATCTCTGCCCAAGATTGAAAAGCCTCTACTAGTTAGTAAATTCTCATTCACTTGAAAACAACCCTAAAAATGCAGTTTTAGGGTTATTTCTTTGTACTATTCCTCCACACATGCCAAGATTTATGATAAATAGATTACCATGAGCCCTGTAGATGGTATTCAAATGTTTTAAAGTCAATTTAGATGCATTGGAGTCACAAAATAAATTTTTATAGTCATCAAGCTCTTTTTAAGGTTTCTTGGCAATTTTAAGGTGTTTAACTTCTTAAGGATTATTCATAAAGTCCTATCCCTTGATGGATTGCTAAATACTATGAACTTGGAGGGGATAGACCTAGTCAAATTCCACTAAATACGTTTCCCACCATATAATTGATTAGACAACTTCACAAGTGAATAATGGACCTTCTCAAGCTTGTAGGCCTAGAGGTGCATATTTGAGACAAGTGCTTCGGGAAAAAAGGTCCTCAAATGCTTGTTTTATGATTATAAATGTCTCTTTTGGATCTAATCCATGCCTTAGAATTTATTAAAGTAGATATTGAAATAATTTTAACCCATAATGGTCTTGAAACTTTATTTATCCCATGCCTAGGGTGTTGGAGGTTTGTCAATGATGTCTCCAAGGTGACTAAGGATGTTGATATGGTGTCATGTATGCTAGAATGATAATGACAAAGTGTGCTCCAATGTTCTTGCATGGTTCTTTAGTGGTTGACTTAGTAAGGAAATTTATAGATGATTTTTATGGTATATACATGTTTTAAAGACCATATAGGGTGATATGAGTTATTAATGTGCTTATGGAAGTGAAAGGAATTCATCATAGCAATCATATGAAGGTCTAAGCTCAAGTAGTCATCTTGATAGATAAGGCTGAGTAAATAGTTTGATAATGGTATATTTCACATGTGTGAATGTTTAATAAGAATATTTATATATTAATATATTCATATATGTGAGGACATCATATGGTTCAAATTTAAGGTCATGAGGTTAAGTGTAACAAAAGCTATTAAGGTGCAAAGTTGGCTTCTTAGACATAGTTTACTAAGTTTCCATACTTAGACAGATTTATGATATTAAAGATATACGATGATTGTTTAATAAGTTCATAGATATAATAGTGAGCATTTAATCTGACTAGATAAGGATCTAATTATGTGGTTCAAAGTCTAATAGTCAAGATTGCATGCACTAGTCATATCTGTCACAATCATGGAGTTTGAGCAACAGATCTAACAATGAGTGTGAAACCTGTCAAATGAAGATCAATGATGAGTAAATAATCATGTATATTATGATAAAAAATAACATATTGAGCAAAATATTAATATTTAATGTATGGATTCCAAGTGATGGAAGTTCATTGGATTCAAATAGTCAAATGTGCAGAAGGCATGTAGAACTGCTAAGTGGCACAATTATGGAATCTCAGATCAAAGATCAATGATGAGTGTTGAAAGGTAAAGACCAAGATAATTATGAGGATGTATATGGTGAATATTTAATATATATACCAAGGGACATGAGATGATGACAAAGTGTTTGATGTTTAATGTTTACATAGTGATCATTGGCATTTGAATTTAACAAAGGAAAAATTAGTGCTTAGTATTTTGCTTATATATTTTGATCTAGGATGAATTTAAGGTGATGTAAAAAGTAAATTTGAATAGGAATTAAAATATCATACATAAAAGTGAGATATAAGGTTTGAATTTATATATAATCAAATATATTAAGCTCCAAAGTTGACTATGTATTTGACCATATTATGAAAGTAACCCAAGAAGGATAATTGAAAAGTTCTTGATAGTATTTTGATGTTTCAAGATGATATAAATATTGGAGAGTGTTTTAAATTAAATTAATACTATATATATTAGTTTCTGAGGTTTGAAAAATCCATATTTAGTATGAACAAAGGCTTTGAAGTTGATTTTGTTTGTTGAATGCACTGGCAGATTGAGTAAATATGTTGCAAGAGTGTGTTGAAGGTGTTTTGAGTAGAATTGAAGAAGAAAATGAGTATATATATTTTATATAAGTCTATAAGACTTATAATAAATAATTATTTGTCATACTTTTTCCCTGATAAGTCATGGAGAGTTAAAATATCTTGATTGTATTTTGATCATGTGTGATTAGTCTAAGTGGTCATTCTAAGAGAGTTGAATTGAGTGCTTAGATCTTGTGTTGAAGTGTATAAAGAACATGGAGGTGTATAAGAGGTCCTAAAAGGTTAACCCATATGATTTTATCATATGTATATGTGAAATATTTGAGTATTTGCTTCAAAATTTTGATACTATGTTTTTTGTGTATGAAGACTTGAAGAGCAAGGGGATCTAATTGGTAGGTTCAAGTATTGGGTTGGTGTTCCAAGTGGTATGGACCCATATGAGAGTGAGAAAGGGTATATTATAGTTTTTTTTTTTATGTGTTCAAAGAATTTGTAAAGGATTAAGGTGCTCCATGTAGTCTCACATGTAATGTGTGAGTATGAAGGCATAATTTTTTTAGGTCTCACCAAGACCTAATGGTGATTTAGGGATAATGAGGTATTGGCCAACCTAAGGAGTGTGTGGATTTTACATGAAACATGTATGAGGACATATTTAAAATATATAACAAATATGGTAATCATTTTGTCTGACCAAGATGGGTTAAAGGAAGAGAGTGGTATAATTACAAGGTCTAATTGGACTAATTATGCTAGATGTGTATGCATGGAGCCAAGTGAAGGAGAGAACATTTGAAAGAGAAGGGAAAAGTCATTGAGGACCAATAGAGAGTGAAAAGGATTATTAATGATTGTCTAATCAAGGTGATGAAGGTGAAAACATAGTCCATTTGACCTAATGATCTTAGAAGAGGTAGATTGAGCAAGTAAACACTAGAGGCTGACTGAGTGAGTGTACTTAGTGGATGGATTGAAGAGTAGAGTAGGTTGAGGATTGTGTACATGACTTATAGACCATTTTTTTGATGTTATGGTAAATTTATTTTAGGTTTTTTGATTGTGTATGTGATAATAAGTGAAGAGTGATCCAAAAGGGTGTTTTGAATGCATTATTTGTGTGTGTAAGTTTGTGAGAGTGTAAAGAGGAAATAGGGAAAGTAAAAGAAGTCTATCATCAGGTGTAGAAGACATCAAATCAGAAGCAAATATTAGATCAAGCTATCTAGGTTGGTGCTTAGTTGCCTATGGGGTTGGTTCCTCCTTGTGGGATGGGTGTCTCACTAAATTAAAGGGATGGGTGTTCCTTGATTAGTTAGTGCTTGTCTAAATGTTGAATCTTGTCTTTATAGGACTATAGTCCATCTTGTAGGGTTCAGTGGGTTTTATTACCTAAGAGGGTTTCCCACATATATCATGTGTTATGTGCTTGATCTTGATATATATTCCTTGTTCATTTCAATGGTTAATTTGTATGCATCATGATTATAGGTTCTAAATGTTTAAGATTTGGGAATTGAATTAGATTATCCATCATCACTAATTCACCCCCCTCTTAGTGATTGTACCTCTAATAATTGGTATCAGAGTCGGAAATTTTGTGTAAGTGTAACCAATTGAAGGTGATCTAAGGTACAATATGGGTAAAAATAAAGTTGTTTAAAATAAAAGATCATCATGTTTGATGAAGAAGTTTTCCATAATAATAGACAAGGAGAAGAATTTTATGATAGCGAAGAAGAAGAAGTTGATCTAGATGATGAGCTCATGAGTGCACTTGGTGAATTGAAGGATTAAAAGAAGAGGAATCATAAAATGAGGAATACGATCAAAGGTATTGAAGCACAAGTCAAGTCTCTTGAGGGGAGTTTTTTAAGCAAGTCCATGAGAGAGGAAAAGGAAAATCAAGAAATGATAAAGTCTATGGAAGAGCAAGCATGTAGATTGAAGGATGACATGACCAAATAAGATAATAAAGATAAGAAGAACATCACATATTTTAGAATTAAATTAGATGCTGCAAGTTCAAGCATGAGAGATAAATAAGATGAATGTGTCCAATTGAAGTCTAATCTTGTTTCCCTAAAGGATGAGCATGAAAGGGTCATAATCATGTTAAGCGAGATTGAAGATCAAAAGAGATTAGAATAAGGAAAATAGGATGGTAGCATGAAAGACAACAAGTCTAATAAGGTCAAAATTAAAATGAAGAAGCTAATCAGACAACCAAATGCTTCAATGTATTCCAAATATTTTATGGTCCATTATTTTGTTTGTCATCTTGTTGGTCATAGGGTAAAGGACTGTGTGAGAGGAAGAAATTAGTCAAAGGGAGATCACCATCATATTCAAACAAAAGGTATGGAAGATATTGTTTGCTATAATTATCAAAGATTTGGTCACATTACTAGGTTCTGCAAGCAAAGACCATCAAGTCAAGATAAGTTCAATCAGGCTCCTAGAGTGCAAGAAAGAAGACAAGCTAGAAAGATCAATGCAATACGATATTCATCCCAGAGTCATTTTTATGCATGTAATCAGTTTGGACATATTGCTAGAGAATGAAAGAGGAGAAGAAATTGGTTAAAGAAAGATCACAATCATCATCAAACAAAAGGTATGAATGATCTTGTTTATTTTAGATGTCATAGAGTTGGTCACATTGCTAGGTATTACAAGAATAGTTTAAATGAGTTTTCAAAGCAAAATAAGGTGTATGGATCTCCTAGTGAGCAAGAAAGAGGTCACAAATGGTTATGGAAACCTAAGCCTATTAGGAGAGATAATACTAAGACCAAATAAGGTTTGTTTTCCATGATAGACATGAAGGAAATTCAAAAGTTTATGTTGTTTGTAATTGTTGACAAGTCTGAAGTAAATAATTAATTTAAGGGTCTATTCAAAGTTAATTTGATGATGAGGTAGGACTACAAGTCAAATGAGACTATGGAGATATGGTAGTCTCCTAAGTTTTGGGACTTTTAGTCTCACAATGTCAAAGGGGTGTCTCTCTCTAGGATTCAAGGAGATATTTTATAGAAAAAGGAATCATGGTGGATGTTTGTTGGGTCTTGGCTAGTGTTGCATGACAACAAATCTATGAAGATGAGTTGCAATAGAAGAAAGGTATGGATGTAATCAAATTTAACCCATAATTGGTCTCTTAAGGTAGATTGATCTGGTGTAGTGCCTTGAAAGTACTTGGGATCTTGGTTTTTGGTGAGTCAATCTATATTATATTTGTTCTTGTTGTTCTAATTAGTAGTATGGTGACTCTTGAGAGAGGAATTATGGGCCTTGGAAGTTCAGATATTGGTATGGATTTAGGGAGAGCTAACTCAAGTGTCTTGAGTGTGGTATGATGTTTTGACATGTTTCTTGTGACAAAGATGTGTCAAGAGTGGGTATTGGTTGTATATGTGGTCATGATCTAAGGGGGAACATTTGTGAGATGCTTTAGTTCAATAAGCTTATGTTGTTTGGTATGCTTATTTAGCTCAAGTGGAGTAGCTTAGCTAAAGGTGTGAAATCAAGGATGATGAGCTATCACGATATTCTAGTGCATAGAAAGATTGAATACTAGGTTGATATGGAGTATGAAGAGAATGTATTGTCATGAAGGTCTCAAAGTTATATAGATGAGAAGCTATGCATACCATAGAGTTAAGGGGAACTAACTTAGATAGTTTGAGAGGCTTAAAGAGTTGTGCATGATGTGAGGGGGAGCATATGTGAGATGTTCTAGTCATGGTGGAGATATGAAGTAGTCTACTATAGATGTGAACTCAAGCATTTTGATATGATGATTTGATCAAACCAAGTTAGGTGCTTTGATAATGTATTAAATCCTCATGCATAGACAAAAAAGGAGCTTTGTAAATGGTCAGGTCCTATGATCAAAAGATTATGTAGTAGAATATAATTGATAAAAGAGAGTTGAGATCAATTGAGTTTGGTTTTTCAAGGTGGATGAGGTGGCTTGGTAATCTCAAAATTTTTTCATGATCAGTTTCTAGTGTTTTGGCATGTTGACTGCTATATGTGCAAGGTCTGTAGGCTAGGTATGAAGATTTTCAGGTGTCATTAGAAGAATTACAAGTTGTTAAGGTGTCTTAGTGGTATATAAAGGTGTGTTGACCTCATTAAAGTGTGTTTAGGTGATTTCAAGTTTTGAATGTCTTTTTGTGTGCAATTGGAGAATTTTGTTTGCTCTTAAGTTTTTTAATTTGTGTTTAAGGATATGTAGGTCAAAAAACCATGGTATAGGAAGTATGGGTTCCTAAATGATTCTAAGCTCAAAATTTGGTCTAAAAGTGAGTATTGATGACCTCCAGGTGTGAGAAATGTCTTAGAGATGGGCATTGACTAGAAGGTGGTGTGTTGACTAAGTTTCTCTTATAAACCTAGTGTTTTTGTTCATGTTGGAAAATTGGTTTGCTTAATGATTTGAGATATAAGGATAATTAATCAATTAAAATGGTCAAATGGGTGCTTAAAAATTCTTTCATAATCTTCTATAATTACATGGTTGGTTCCATGGAGGAGGATTTGTGCAAATGGAGGGTTAATCAACTAATAGGTTTATCAAGGATGTATCTTACAGAGGAAGATCTAAGTGTTTATTTTTATTATGAATGAGGGGGCATATTAAAATGATATATATATGAAATTTCAAGCCATGAAAGTTCATACATAAAAATTTATGGGCTATGCAATGTTCAGGTATGGTTATAAGGCCTCTAAGTAAGACTAGTATGAAGAAGTGGACTTTTTGGTCATTTTCTCTAAAATAAAAAGGTGATCAAAAGGGTTCCTAAACTTAGGTGACTTAGGGGGAGTCCCTCTTAATGTTTTCAAGGTATGTTCATGCAGGTTTTAATTTTCATGTATGTTTTGTCTTCATAGAAGTTATGTATGATCAAAGAATAGTGTAGTCATGGAACATGTTTGAGAAGCTCAAGGGAAGAAGAGGTATGAAAAATTTTAGGTGGAGTTTGTATCATCTCTCATAGGTGTTCCTTTCCTATTATTAGTACTTGCAGTGTTCTCAAGTTTGCAACATCAAAAATTGAGCCCACTTTGTCATTGTGTCAAAGAGGGAGAATGTAATAAAAGAGAGATAGAGTTTGAGCGTAAGATTTGGATTGGTATTTGACATAAATGAAAAATGGGGATATTTTTGGAGGTTTGTCAATGATGTCTCCAATGTGACCAAATATGTTGATAAGGTGTCATGTATGTTAGAATGATGATGACAAAGTGTGTTTCAATGTTCTTACATGGTTCTTTAGTGGTTGACTTAGTAAGGAAATTGATGGATGATTTTGATGGTATGGAAATGTTAAAGATACCATATAGGGTGTTATGAGTTCTTATGGAAGTGAAATGAATTAATTAGAGCAATCATATGAAGGTCTAAGCTTAAATAGTCATCTTAACAGATATGATTGAGTAAGCAATTTGATGATGGTATATTTTACACATGTGAAGGTTTCAAAATTATATTGATATATGGATAGATTAACCTATGTGAGGAAATAATATGGTTAAAATTTAAGGTCTTGAGGTTAAGCATAGCAAAAGTTATTAAAGTGCAAAGTTAGCTTCTTAGACAGAGTTTACTAAGTTCCCATACTAAACCAAATTTATGATATTGAAGATATATGGTGAGCATTTAATTGGATAAAAAATATAACGTTGAGAATTTAATCTAACTAGATAAGGATACAATGGTGTGGTTCAAATTCTAAAAGTCAAGTTTTCACATGCTAGTGACATGTGTCACAATCATAGAGTTTGAGAAACAGATATAAGGGCAAGCATGAAACCTGTCAAATAGAGATCAATAGTGAGCATGTGATCATGTATATTATAATCTAATGGAGATTATTGAGTAAAATAGTAAATATTTAATGTGGGGATACCAAGTGGTGGAAGTTCATTGGATTTAAATAGTCAAATGTATAGAAGGCACGTAGAGCTACCAAGTGGCAGAATCATGGAAGATCATATCAAAGATCAATGATGAGCATTGTAAGGTAAAGAACAAGATAATTATGAGGATATTTATGGTGAATATTTGATATATATTATATGGGACATGAGATGATGCTAAATTTTCTAATGTTTAATGTTTACACAGTGATTGTTGGCATTTGAATTTAACAAAGGAAAACTAGTACTCAGTATTTTGCTTATATCTTTTGATCTAGGATGAATTTGAAGGTGATGTAAAAAGAAAAGTTGAAGAGGAATTAATGGATCATATATAAAAGTGATTTATAATGTTTGAATATATGTAAAATAAAATATATTAATATCTAAAGTTGATTATGTGTTTGACCATGTTTTGGAAGTGACCTGAGAAGGATAATTGAAGAGTTCTTAACAATATTTTGATGTTTCAAGATGATATAAGTATTGGAGAGTGTTTTATAATACATTAATACTATTTATATGATTTTTTGAGGTTTTACCAATCCATATTTAGTATGAAAAAATTATTTTAAGTTGACTATGTTTGTTGAATGCACTGGCAGATTAAGTAACCATGTTGTAGGAGTGAGTTTAAGGTGTTATGAGAACAATTGAAGAAAAAAATGAGTATAGAGATGTTATATACGTATATAATACTTATAATAAATCATTGGTTTTCATATTTTACCCATTATTAGTCATGGAGAGTCAAAATAAATTGACCATATTTTGATCATGTGTGACCAATCTGAGTGGTCGTTTTGAGAGAGTTGAATTGAGTGCTTAGAGCATGTAATGAAGTGTATAAATCAAATATAGGTATATAAAAGGTCCTAAAGGGTTAACACATATGATATAATAATATGTATATGTGAAATATTTTAGTATTTGCATCATAAGTTTGAGACTATGTTTTCTATGTATGAAGACCTGAAGAGCAAGGAAACCTAATTGGTAGGTTCAAGTACTGAGTTGGTGTTATAGATAGCATGGAACCATATGAGAGTGATAAATGGTCTATTGGAGACAAAATTTTATGTGTTTTACTCACTGGTAAAGGATGAAAGTGGTCCAATTAGTCTCACATGTAACATATGAGTATGAAGGCCTAATTATTTTAGGTCTCACCAAGACCTAATGGTGGTTTGGGGATAATGAGGTATTATATGACCTAAGGAGTGTGTGGTTATTACATTTAGCATGTATTAGGACATATTTAAAATATATAACAAGTATGGTAATCATTTTGACTGACCAAGATGGGTTAAATGAAGAGAGTGGTATAAGTACAAGGTCTAATTGGACTAATTATGCTAGTTGTGTATGCATGGAGCCAAGCAAAGGAGATAAAATCTGAAAGAGAAGGGATAAGTAATCAAGGACCAAAAAAGAGTGAAGATGATAAGTCATGCTTATCTGATCAAGGTGATGAAGGTGAACACATAGGTCATTGGACCTAATGGGATAGAAGAGGTAGATTGAGCAAGTAATCCCTAGAAGATGATTGAGTGAGTGTCTTTAGTGGATGGATTGAATAATAGAATAGGTTGAGGATTGTGTGCATGACCTATATATCATGTTTCTAATGTTGTGATAGAGTTATTGTAGGTTTTTTAGTTATGTATGTGCTAAGAAGTGAAGAGTGATCCAAAAAGGTGTTTTGGATGCATTGTTTGTGTGTGCAAGTTTGTGAGAGTGTAAAGAGGAAAAAGGGAAAGTAAAATAATTCCATCATTAGGTGTATAAGACATAAAATTATAAGTGGAGATCAGATCAAGTAGCTAGGTTTTTGCTTAGTTGCCTAGGGGGTTGGTTCTTCCTTATGGGATGGGTGTCTCACTAAATTAATGGATGGATGTTACTTGATCAGTTGGTGCTGGTCTAAATGTTGAATATTGTATTTATAGGAATATAGTACATATTTTAGGGTTTAGTGGGTTTTATTCCCTAAGAGGGTTTCCCACATAAATCATGTGTTATGTGCTTGATCTTTCTATATCTTCCTTGTTCATTGTAATGGTTAATTTGTTTGCATCATGATTGTATGTGATAAATGTTTAGGAGTTAGGAATTGAAATAGATTATCTAGTATAAATAATTCACCCCACCCTCCTAGTGATTTTACCTCAAACATAGGGTTTATATGCAGCTTGATAGTTTTGGCCCTAATTTCCTTTTAGTATAATGTCCTTCTTTTTGTATACATATTGATAGTTTTTATTCATCACAAGGAGTATAATTAGTCTTAAAATATTATCCAATGTATTTAATACTTAATATGAAATTATAATATTTATTTTCAACATAAAAATTACACTTTATCTTCATGTTTATACTTGCAACCTTGACATAGTCAAGCTTAGTATGTAAAATCATGTTGTTTCTTTGCAATTTAGACCTTGTGTTTGGCTTGATATAAGCCTAAGGAAATTGGTAAGGTTGAAAAAAATGTTGAAAAATAATTTTTAGTCACTTCCATATCTGAAAACACCTCATAACCTCAAAAATATTCCTATCATGTAAAAAGATAGCAAAACATGAGATTTCCTAACAATGTAGGTCTGATCCATGGTTTCTTGTATTGAGTTTGGTTTTGTATGGGATAATATACCTCTATGGAATGATTTAAAATAATCATCATGCATTTAAAAAGCTCAAAAATGCTTTAAAAAGAAGAAAAATAAATTGTTAGGGTTTGATAGGGTTCTAGGAACACTAAACTTGTTAATGATTATTCATAAAAATCATGCCCCTAAACTCAAAATTATTTATCCATATTTTTAGGTCATATTGGTGCCCTTGAAACCATAAGATAATTGGTCCTCACACTTATTATCCTCCATGAACCACTGCCAACTAGTTGACCTTTTTCACTATGCATGTAACCCGATGGAGATCTTAAGTGGTGTTTTTCCTTGTTTGCACTTATAGTTTTTGCTTTAGCATGGTTTTGGCCTTAGCATATTGAATTTGGAGTTTAAGAGGGATAGAATACAATTTTTAGTTTGAAAACCTTTCAATGAGACCTCCTTATCAAGGGGACTTAGAATATTTTCATGTACTTTGCCTTTGTTCAAATGGTATGCTCATTTCACAGACCCTTCTTCATCAAGGAACTTGTTCATTTAGAAAAATGTCCACTGTAGCTACATAAAATATGACAAATGAAGTTATTATTTACTTTTATAATGATAGTGTAATGTATAAAGAGCCTCTTTTTCCTACCTTTCCTACCATTCATCACATTATACTATGTTTGGAAGTTAAGTAATAACCAAAGAAGTTTTCAAATGTGAGTATACATTATAAATGGGTGGAGTTGACATCTTTACTAGGTGTATGGTTAGAATGAGGCACAACATGATCTTCATAAAATTACAAATATACTAATAGGACCTCCTTTTAACTCTACACATGGTGTTGATTCCTCACATTTGATATTCCTCAAGGGAGTTACTTTCCAAAATTACACCAGAACTTTAATAAAATGATTTCAAATGCACTTCATGAATTAGTGATGGGGGAAAATGATTAACTCATGACTTTGATCACTACAAATAATCTTGAAACATTAATCCCTAAGAGTTATAACCTAACAATAAATTAGTGCCATAATAAAACATTATTTCATAGTTATACTTGGTGCACAAACACTGAAACCAGAATGGCAAAACCTAGAAATCATTGTAAGAATCTCAATATACTTGGTGGAGATAAAGCAATCTATGGTGGCTAAATTGGCCAACATTTTTGGAGAGCTCTAGGGATAGTTTACCTACTAAAAATATAGAGTAGTGGAATTAATTAGGATATTGGGCATGAAGTCATTGAAAATTTCTTTCTATGAGACTAAACAAAACTTAAACATGACATTAGCCTTTGGAACAAACAAAAAATTTGAAACTACTCCCAACACACATAACAAAATAAGACACACAAATGTTCCAAGAGGAACTTATGGAAATAAAACAATTACTCTACTATGTACATGATGAGAAAATGACCTTAATAGCAATTTAAAAAATGTTTCCCATTGATTGAGATGGAACTCCTCTCCATTTAGCTTTGAGTGCTAGAAATAATTGTGTTGCTTACAATGTATGATGACATAGGAACCACTCCACAGAGTATCAAACTTTGTGTGTCTTCTAGTATTGGACCTATATTCATCCCATTTGAGTACAAGTTTACCCTCTTGGAATATTCTTAGAACATATCTCTTATCAAAGTACCTCTTAATTTGAGCTTGGTGAGACTCCATAGTATGCATTTCATGGTCTCTTGTTTCCTCTAATTCCATCAACTTAATCTAATATGTAATCTATAGATCTGGTAACTCAAGGGAGATAGGTAGCTTTACTTATTTTCCATAGAAAAAAATGTAGGGGGGATTTACAAATGGATCTTTTAGGAGTGATCCTATAAGCCCATAAGGTTGTCGTCAATTTTGTATGCCATGCTCTTTGATTTTACTCCATAGTCCTCTTGATGAATCTAATTAGATATTTGTTTTTGGACTCTGCTATTCTATTCCCTTAAGAGTAGTAGTTGGAATGGGTACTTATGTGGATTCCATGAACCACAACCCACTCACTTATCCTAGTACCAAAGAAAGCCATTGCATTATATGAGATAAGTGTATAAGGTACTCTTAATCTAGTTACTATGGATTCAGAGAAGTCTAACACATTAGTCTCATTGGCTTCCTTGAGGGCCACTACTTCTATCCACCTAGTAAATTAATCAATTTTAGTTAACACCCACTTATGACTATCACTTTAAGGAGTACTGATCATACTTATGAAATGCAAACCCCACTATATGAAGAGATGCTCTACCTAAATGGGATGGAGAGGAAGGGATGAAAGATTTTATTTTCTTGTGAAGATGGCACACTTTTGACACTTCCTCACCCATATATATGAGTCTTTAAACAAGTTAGGTCAGTAATAACTAGATCTCATCACCTTTGTTGTTATATTTCTTGGTACAAAGTGGCCACCTAATGGCCCATCATGAAATTATATCAATACTCTCTCAATATGATCAACCTCTACACGCCCTAAGATAACTCTATTAAGGCATTTAATAAAGAATATTCCATATACAACAACATATGGGATGGATTTCAATATGAAATGTCTCATTTTAGCTTTATCTAGGCCTAGTGGACAATCACATGTTGGGATAAATTTTATCATGTCTTGTTTCCAACTCAGGTAAATAAAGGTACAATTGCTTAAGTGTCATATTAAGTTCTAGGAAATCCTCTTTTTTCTCTTTCAAGTTTGATTCTAAGTGATCACAAAGCCCTTTGACTCTCATGCACTTGGTAACTTTGATTATATCATATTTAATTACCTTGGTGACCCAGCTAGTTCTTTTCTCATTGTAATCTCTACTAAAAAAATAAGCCTTTGATGCTTGGATGAGACACCATAATATATATATATTTTTAGAGAGCATATGTCTAAATTTTTTAAGACTTCTTATGATAGCAATCACATGATTCTACATAAAAGTGTACCTTACCTCACAGTCTTCCAACCTTTGGCTAACTAAAGCAATGGGTTATTCAAGACCTTCCTCATTTGATTTTTTCAACATGGATAAGATGAATTCATCATTTCCTAAAGCATACAAGGTGAATTATTTTGTGAAATCAGAATTTTCAATTGTCAGAGCTTGAGCTATGGCTTTCTTGATGGATCCAAAACTATCCCTTCATTCTCTAGTCCAACTGAAATTCTAATTCTTCTTCAACATAGATGTTAGAGGTTTGACAAGTTTAAAAAAATTAGGTATCAACATCCTAATGAAGTTTATTTTTCCAAATAATATTTATAGCCCTATATTGTGTTTAAGCAATGACAAGGACAAGATATCACTTGTCCTTTTAGGGTCTATGGAGAGACCTTTCTTAGAGATAATGTGGCCTAAGAGTTTTCCTTCGTGGACTAAAAATGCACACATTTTAGGATTAAGAGAGATCCCAACCTACCTAAACCTCTCAAATATCTATCTAAGGTGAGTCAAATGATCATTTGCATACTTAGAGAAAAAAATGATATCATCAAGGTAAATCAACACTATTTCATTTACCAAACCTTGAAATTCCATGTCCATGGTTATTTGGAAAGTATATACACCATAGAAAACCCAAAAGGCATCTTTATTTATGAATATGTGCCCTATTTTATGGTAAAGGTAGTCTTATGTTGGTCTTTCTCTTGCACCAAAATTTGATTGTAACATTAATAGACATCAAGGAGAGAGAAATACTTAAAACTTGATACCATATGCAATATTGTTCCATGGAAGGCAAAGGATCATAATTCTTAAATAAAACTATGTTTAAGTCCCTAAAGTCCACACACAATCTTATCTCTCCATTCTTATTTATTACAGGGACTATATTGACAACCCAAGATGAGTGCTTGATGGGGAAGATGATGATATACTCTATCAACTTAGTCAATTCATTATTAGTTAGGAGATTTATCCTTGGGTTGATAGGTCTTTGACTTTATCTTAATGGTTTGGCATATATATTTAGATCTATAGTAAGTTGAGTTAGGCTAGGGTCAAAACCTTTGAGATCACTATACTCTTAAGCAAATATATCAGTAAAATCTTTACACAACTCAATGAATGCAAGTCTCTCTTCTTTATTACATACCTTTCCAAGTGCAATAAGTTTGTCTTTAAAGATGGTGACCCTTTCATAATTATTTTTCTTGGAATATATGCTTATGTTATCTTTATTTATTTTATCATCATCATTGAAAATTATCTCAAGTGTTACTAGACCTTTAGGGAGTTTATTTGACCTTAGTTATATAATATGATCACCTTATTGCTACTACAACTTGGTCTGATTTATTAAAGAGAACTCAACCTCTTTTTGGATAAATCATGCTATTTGTTTCTCATTCTCAAAGATTTTACAATTAAATAATCAAAATTAATTGAAGGCGTTACCACTAACTAGATATATGGTTGACATCTTGAACTCTTGACATCATTGGGGATGTCAAACTGAGGTCCAATTATATCCAACATATTAGCATAACTATTCTCTTCTCTTGGAATAGCTTGTATATTGAAATCCTCAAAATAATTTATAATATCCCACACCCTATGCTTTTATGACTTTAACAAGGGTTGTTTTGTTACATTTCCCCCCTTCACTTGATGAAAAACCATCTCACTATCACCAAATACCTGTAAGTACTTGACCCTTCTTTTTCTATCTAATTGGAGATTGTGTACACGTGCTTCATACTCTGATGAATTGAAAGTACAACTAAATTAAAATATGAAAGTAGTATAATAACCCTATTTAGAGGGAGACACCAACATTTCACCACCTCCTACACCAATTTTTCTTCTAGATCCATCAAATAATAGCTAGCATAGACCATACATGGGCTCACTAGGCTTCACCAACTCTGAAATGCAAGAGCCTTCCTCATGTAAGAAATATAATCATAGGATTTCTTATTTTAGGAACTTATAGGCATCATATTCATGATTCTTAGTTCCCCACTCATAATACAAGAGATCAAGCATGCCTTCAAGGGAAAAAGTTGGTTCTTGATCAATGTGGAGGTCTCCTTTATCAAGAGTAGTGAAATTAACATTAGAGACTTTAGACACATAAGGTTCTATGTGACTGTTAGTAATTATTTCTTATTCTATCTTGACTTTGGTACCATACCTAATATTAAACACTATGTAAGACCAATATAATGATATATAGATCCCCCAATCTTGACCATGAACACCCTAGATAGACATAGGGCAAAGTGGGGTGGTAGGTTTATTACAACATCTTTAAGAATTTAAAAAGTGGGGTAAGAATGAAAGGTTAATTTCAGACCTTTGATGATGCCTAAATTATTAGTGGTTGTCCCATCCAATTACAAAACTCCTTTGGTGATTCACTTATATTTTAGTCCTAACTTATTAACTAGTTGCTTGGGTATTACAGAGTTACTAACACCACTATAAATCATAAAATTTTGAACCAATGACTCATCTATAATGAGATAAAGGTATAAAGGAGGAGGCCTATCATGTTTTACTTGTTTCCCTCCTTTATAATTAGTTCAATTCATGAGGAATACTTTCTCTCTCATATTGGTCTAGCTATAAGGTTAAAGTTAGATAACTCTTATTAAAGTATATCCTTTTATCTAGGGAAGGCCAAAATATCCCACATTGAGATATTCATATGTTCTTTCTTCATTTGATTAATAATGTTTATATAATAACTACCAACATTTGGCTATCCCTTAGGAACAACAACACTATCTTGAGCTTGTGAAGATTAAGGTAGAGGGAAACCTTTCACATTATATTTTTTTTACATTTCCTAAACTTTAAAGGTTGAATTAGGTCTATTTGTCCCTTGAGGCACTTGAGAAGATAGGATAGGTCCTTGATCCATATCTTGGGAACCCTCTATTTCTTTTTTCTTAGACCTTGTGTTGGTTGCTATAAGAGTATCAACATTACCTGTGCCTCCAAACTGATTCATTGCACAATAATATCCTTCTTCCTAATTGAGAAGTGTGGAATTGGATTTCACTTGTCCTTGATTAAATTTATCTTTTAGTCTCACTTCAAATTATGGAGCTTAAGAATCCTAAATACTGCACTATTAGAGTTTGATTAGATAACCATTAGGTTACATAATCTAATTTTGAGGTTTATCATAAGGAAGACACCATGACTAATCATGGAGTATATTTTTTTGAATAGAAATAATGTAATTTGAATATCTAAAAACATTTGTGTTATATCTATTGAAATGTATAACATGGGTGATTGGTCCTTGACCTTGGAAGTTACTTTGAAAATGAGGTCTATTGGCCTGATTGAATTGATTATGGGGATGAAAAGGTCTATAGTTTTGAGCTTGATTCCTCTTAATGGTGAAAATATCATTATCAAAACTTTGTGTAATATTCTTGGCTTCATATAAGTCATTATAAGGGATAGGGGTAACCATTTATTGATTATTTAGCAAAGGAATAGGGGCCAATGTGGGAAATATAAGAGTTTTAGAAGGAGAAAGTGGATGCGATTCTAGGAATAAAGTCATAAAAGGCCTTTGAAAAATGTTACTAACTTAGATGACACAATTCTCAACCTTTATTTATACCTCATATGCATCATACAATGTATTTTCCCCATTGATTAGATCATCAATGCTACATCACTGTTTGAAACCCTCAATTAGTACAAGAATACATAATTTATAATGGGATTAACTATGGATAGGATCCTATCCCAACTCTTTTGAAATATATAGTAGTAAATTTCTTCACCAAGGATAAGTGATAACTCTTATCCTCAAAATGCTTGTACAATTATTCTCCTAATTCATCCCAAGTAGAAATAGAATTAGACCTCAAGCCTCTATACCATTGAAGAACCTTCCCTTTGAATGAAGTGGCTAGCAATATAATTACCACATTCTCTTGTGTTACATTATGAAAATAACATATATTAGTAATGTCTCTTATATGATCAATAGGAGTGGTGGAATTTTCTCCAGTGAAATGTGGGATGCTTTTAAGGGAAGCAACAGGGATGTCATCATATTGAGATAGGTTGAAAGGGATACCACCATTGAAAGGAACAAAAAAATGATTTTTAGACATTATGATCTTAAAAATTGGATGTAAAAAAAAACCTTTCTATAGATAAGTTTGAAACAAAATATTTTTTCAGATAAGGGTGTGTACTATCAAATCTCTTTTTCTTAGTTGAATGGTAAGGTAATTTTACAAACTCAAAAGGAATACCCTTAGAAGAGGAATTTGTGGCTACCTTTGGAATGAAAAATATATATTAATATTGTAACCAGGATGTTTGGAATCTTGTTGGATTCACCATATATTGAATGTAAATGCTATAATAGTTATAAGTATGTCATGACCAATACCAATATTGAATAATCTTCTTGTAATTTTGTCCCACTAGGTGTGCCAAAAACTATTGTCAGTATGATTTTCACCCTTTTAGGAGGTGTTTTAGGTATCCTCACTCAATTGACACAATGGAAACAATCTTAGGCTATGAGTGCCACCATGGAGTGAATCTCCAAAGAGGGATGGCTCCCTTAATGCTACGCCTAAAACTAAAAACTGAAAGAAATGAAATAAAATGGGTGATTAATTTTTTTTAAAGTATCCTCTACTTGTTTATGATTTTTACTATGAACTAAAACAAGATTGGAATCTAATTTCAAAACTCTAAACTATGCTTCCAACATAACTATTTCAACACGGAGGCTATAGCTAATAATTGAATAAAAATGGATGATCAAGAATCCTATAAGAAGACACAAGTGAAGGTTTTCCATACTTAACACTTATAAAAAACTACTTGACACACACCATATGACCTATAAAAAGATGACTTACTCACACAGAGGCAAGATTTAAGAGGATAAATTTAAGGAAGCTAAACACTATCACTATAAAAAAACTAGATGTTAGATGGAGAAGGTATAAACCAACTTGTATTCACTTCAAAGGTAACAAAAAGTATAAATTTTAGTATGGATTCACCTTAAATAGATATAGGATCCTTATAATCTCACATACAATAGTACCTATATGAGAAAAGAGATGGGAGAGAGAAGAGGACATGTAGGAAGCTCATGAATATTACCATCCATCATAAAATCATTTATAACCTCAATAGAAGGTGAAAAATAGTCATATGATTCTTCTTATACATGTGTTAGTTTTTATTGATGATGGCCTCATGAAAGGAGGTGTAGGAGTGCCTAATTTGCCTCTATGACTCATCCTTGTTCTCTTGAAATGCCCTCTTTTATTGATTAAAGAGTTACAAGTCCACACTTGCACATAACTATCTTTAGGATTCTTGACACCTTTTCCATGCTTTGGGATATTAAAAACTAATGTTTCAAGTGTGTATTAGGTCCCATAGGGCTCTTTAATGGAATTTCCAATTGTTACATGGTCTCTTGAGAGACACTTGATGGAAGCAAGCTTCCAGGATTCCTCCCTAGGATTATTAAAATAAAAACTTAGGTTTACCAATAAATTTACTCATCACTACATATGTATTTATGGTATAGAGTGGAAAACCTCAAGACAAGATTGAAAGAGTTGATAGAGAATTGTGCTCATCCTTGAGATCTCCCATCACTATGAACCAAACAAACTCCCTATGAATAAGTCCTTTCAAAACTATCTATAGTCATTGGAATGGATTTTTTTATGACTTTTAAATTCATACAAGTGTCATTTGATGTCTACAAGGATGATTTGAATATTATTATACCCCTGATAACCTTAAGAAGGTCTGCAACATGATTTAATCTATGCAAGTAAGGAGTAGTCTTCATTTTAGCTTGGTTTATTAAATTAAAAAATTGTTAAAACACTATGAGATAGTCTTGAATGGCTGGTGGAAGGTCATTATGCCTTTGTACAATATTGAAAATACTTCTCAATTGGTTAGGAAATTCTCATTCATTTAAACACCTAAAAACAAGCTTAAAAGTGCATTTTTAGGGTTATTTATTTTTATTTTTTTAATAATACATTACCACAAGGCATAAATATGGTATTGAGATGTTTTAAAGGTAATTTAGGTTCATTAGAGTCACAAAAAATATGTTTATAGTCATCAAGATCTTTTAAATGTTTTTTGGCAATTTTGAGGTGCTTAACTTCTTAAGGATTATTCATAAAGCCCTATAAATTGATGGATTGTTAGATAATATGAAATTTTATGGGATAGAACTTGAAAAATTCCCTCCATTTTTCTTCATGAAACTATTTAGTTGAATTCACAAGTGAAGAATGGACCTTCTCAAGCTTATAGGCTTGTATGTGCATAGTCAAGACAAGTATTTTGGGCTAAAAGGTCATCAAATGCTTGTTTTATAATTATAAATGTATTTTTTGGAACTAATAAATTTCATATAATGTCTTCACATAGTTATACAAATAATTTGACCCCCCTAATGGTCTTGAAACTTGATTTGGCCCATGTATAGGGTTTGCAGGCAGCTTGGCATTTTTAGCTTTAATGGAGTTCTTTTAGTGGTTTCTCTTAATAACAAGGAGTATATTAACTCATGTAATATTATTAAATGTCTTTAAAAATCAATATGAACTTATAATATTCATGTTCAACATAAAACTTGTAATTTCTCTTCATATTTGTAGTTGTAGCCTTGACACACTCAAGCTTAGTATGTATAATCATGTTGTTTCTTTACAATTTGGATCTTGTGTTTGGATTGATGTAAGATTGAGGGGATTTTTAAGGTTTAAAAACATGTTGAAAATTAGTTTCAAATCACTTTCATAGCTGAAAACACTTCATAGCCTAAAAAACTTGCCTGTCATGTCAAAAGACATCAAAACATGAGATTTTCAGACAATCTAGGTCTAATCCATGGTTACTTGTGTTGATTTTGATATTGTATAGGATATTATATATATATGGAATTATTATAAACCATAATAACACATAAAATGATATTGGGTTGTTGGGGTTTGATAGGGTTATGGGAGCACTACACTTGTTAGAGATTGTTCATAAAGATCAGGCCCCTAAACTCAAAATTATTTATAAAAATTTATATGTAATAGGGGTTCCATTCATCCCATAAGAGAAATAATATTCACCCTTTTATCCTCTATGAACCAGTGCCAACCAACTGACCTTCTTCACTATGCCTATGACTTGATGGAGAGCTTGAGTGGTTTTTTTCTATGTTTGGACCTATAGTTTCTAATTTATCATGGTTTTGGGCTGAGGATCCTATAGTTTGAATTAAATATGCCTATAATACAATGTTAAATTTCAAAAAAAATCAATGAGACCTCTTTGTCATGGGGCCTTATAAAATTTTCATGTAATTTACCTTTGTTGAAATTGCATGCTCACTTCACAGATCATTCTTCATTAAGGAACTTGTTAATTTAGAAAAATTCCCTATCTTAGATATGTACAAGATCTAAAATAGAATTATAATTGACTTGTAAAATGATAGTGTAATGTATAAATAACCTATTTTCTTGTAATTCATCAAATTATGCTATGTTTGGAAGTTAAAGTAATGAACAAAGAAGGTTTCAAATGTGAGTATATGCTAGAAATGGGTGGAGTTGACATATTTATTGGGTGTATGGGAAGAATGAGGCATAACATGATATTCATAAAATTCCAAATGGACTAAGAGGGCCTCTTTTAAACTCTACACATGGTGTTGACTCCTCACAAATAATATCCCTCAAGAGAGCCACTTTGCATAATTACACCAAACCTTTAATAAAATGATTGCAAATGCACAATGATTAAATCATGACTTTGATCACTCCAAATATTATTAAAATATTGATCCCTGTGACATAAAAACTTATAAAAATGTAGTGCCACAACACGACATTATTTCATAGTTCTACTAGGTGCATGAACACTAAAACCAAAATGATAAAACCCAAAAATCATTGTAAACATCTTAACATACCTAGTTTGGAGATAAAGTAATTTATGGTGGATAACTTGTCCAATATTAATATTGAATTCATGAGGTACTGCAAACTACATACTAGTTAAACCATTGATATTCACTTTTGTTCATTATATGTTAGATGAGTGGATAGTAAAAATGCACAATAATGTGGAGTTTATTAATGGAAAATAATAATTTAATAAAATATATAACCTTTAGGAATTCATTCATAATTACCATACAATTGAGATCTATGCTAAAAAAGTTTTGGATGATGTGGTACATGCCATGATTCAATTTCCACTTTATTCACTCAAAGACGACCATGGAGATTTCTCAGCCACATAAGTGAGGATATGGTAATGAATATATCCAACTCGGTCCTCATATAACATATAGAGGATGTCTTGCAGACTTGAAGATCTTATTGACATGCATTATCTAAAAAATTTAGCATGATTAAAATAATTATAAGTGCTTAAAGTTTTAGAAGATATGTCATTAAATACAAGCATGTTCAATTAAAAATTTAACATATGTTTGTTGAGGCATGAGAAAATATTTTTGATTATATCAACCTCAAGGTATGATAGATGATTATTACTAGTCCTTTCATTATATATCCAACTATTTGTATTAATGGATCCTATAGGAAGGGTTATAAAAATGTTGGTCAACACAATAATGGATTGTACCTATGCTAAATATTCCCAAGAAATTATTGATTTGGTTGGTTGGTGGAAAGTAATAACATTCCCAATAGGATTCAAAGATCCTATAGTTGGTATGATAATGCAATGAAGACAATCAATATGTTGGAAAAATTTAGAAAAATAGATTGATTTAGTGTATATTAGATACATATCCATGAATGAATTGTATATATATTTAGTGCTGATAAATCTAGCTTATTATCAATGGTTTAAATTTTTCATAATAGAATATTGGTCATTTTATGTGATTTCCAACCATAGGGATGGTTTTTTTCCTAATATGGGTTGGATGTGTGGTTACAACACTAAATTTGAGAGTATTTTCATCTTAAAATGACCATATTAGTTGACTTATATCTCATATTTACATTACGTATGAAAACTAAATGTTATTCAAGGTTTTATATTACATCATATTTAATCTTGTTATCCTTGAATTTAGCAGTCTCAATTCAAGGGATAACCCCTATGAAACTTGTATATTTCATAGCCCATGAGATCTAAGAATGAAAAAAAAGGCAAACTAATTATCTTCATGCATAGTTTTTCACCTCAAAAAGTTAGTCTTTTTGAGAGAGTTTTTCACCCTGAATAGTCTAGAGAATTTTCTTCAAACTACACCAAGCTCGAATTGTGCAATCCAGAGAAATTTCTCTGGGCTACACCCCAGTTTGTAATAGTAGAGAATTTCTATACCACTACACATGTAGGCTTGAATAAATTCTATGCCCCTATAGGTGGGCCCACCATTAGGTAATTAATGTCATTAATTACTAGTCTTATATATGTATTAACCTCATGTAATATCTTTTCACCATTTATTTTTTACCATTTGCATCTCTCTTCACCATTTTCTTGCCTATGTGCTTCCTCCTTCCACCATTTTAAGCTCACTTATACCTCCCCTCACCATTCTCACTCGCGTCACCCTAGCTTGTTCATAAATTTTACCTTCTTTTTATAATTCCCAAGTAAGTTTTGTTATTATTTTTCTTTTTCCTTCCTACAAAACTTTATTTTATTTTCTTTTTCCTATGGTTTTTATTTATCTGTACCTACATATTATTTTACAAATCTCAAGTTTCATTACATTCTACATATCTTATGTCAATTAGAAACCTCCCAAGATTTATTACACATTTTTGAATACCATTGTGTCATCCTCAAAATGCATTTCCATACATGTGTAAAAGATAGTTTTCAAAACCCTTCCCATGGGTGCACCTCAAAGATTTTTCTCTGATGTACACTTTATCCTACCCAGAGCCTGGGTGCACATTGGAGAAAATTCTTTGAAGTGAACCCTTTTTCCCTATCTTTCACCTCATGCACCTCAAATAAAATTCTTTGAAGTGCACGTAGTCAAAACCCTTTCAATGCACTTTGGAGAATTTTATCTGACATGTACCGGACCAACCCAAATATGGTGTAGGTTAGAAAATTTTCTCTGATCTACATCCAACTTACATGTTCTACCAAAAATTGGTGTAGGCTAGAGAAAATTCTTTGACCTACAACTAAAACCTTTGAAATACCCAAGTTTGGTGTAGTTTGGAGAAATTTCTTCAAACTACACCCAAACCATTCAAACCTTGAGTAGTTTAGAGAAAATCATCTGAACTTCACAAAGATATTTATTACCCCTATGAAATAATGTAGATTTTTTATGCTACTACATATCTTCATGTTAGATTAAAAATGCTAACTTTGGAGGATTGAAATTCTTTCTTGTAGTTACTTGATTAATGACAAAAGTTTCTGATACTACGAAATCCATGAAGAATAAATTTCAAGGTGTGATTATTTCATCCATAGTCAAATTAAATATGGACTAGATTAGAGATATAGAGATTGCCCATGTTGACATTATTTAGTTCCTATAAAGGCTAAGAAAGGACCCCATTGCACCTCACATGCAAGTTGTCCTAAATAGCAAGATTCATTTCGCAGTTGCATTCACCATATCAACATAATATTTAGAGTTTATCTTGGTAGTTACCACCTATTTTGACAAGCAAACCAGATCAATTAAGGATGTAGATGGAAAAGTGGTCATTCATCTTGACGAGGAGTATTTTGATAAAATATTTCATCTCTTCAATATTGAAGAATATTTAGATATAACTATGAACTCAACCTAGGAGGACTATGACAAGAATTCTAAAAAATTCAAGAGTCATATCAACTCTAAATGGCTTAGGACACCTTATCACTCCATATCTAGGTGGCCCAAAAAAATTTATCGCAGTGAATTCTTAGAAGAATTCGGGGATTTGATCACTCTCCAAAGTAGGGTTAAGGGGTTGCCCACATCAATTATTTTATAAGAATGGATGTATCATTATATCTGGGTCATCAAGAGGGGCAAACAAAATATCTTCTAGGGAAAATATATTAGTGATGTTATATGTCACCAACTCTCTAAGGTGACCTCTTCTCTAAAGTTATTCATGACTTCCTATTTGGTATATACTACAACTAGCATGAAATCCTTTCTAGGTTTAACCAATGTTGGTAATAGAAAGAAGGTTCCCGTGTATGAATACTATCCATAGTTGACTCTAAAGGAGAGCTTGAAACATTATAAAAGAGTCAATGCTACCTTGTTTTATAGGTAGATTTGTATTTTTGACAAAGAACTTGAGAAGAAGAGATTTTTAGATATAGCATGGGCACAAGTCAACAAGGTTGGTTGTATATTCCTATAATTCCCAACCTACACCTACATCAAGGTAGGAGGATTCAATGAACAACCTTATATACTATCAAAGTATCTAAGTGACAAGTTGATTCCAATGGATATGTGTTAGCAAATGATGAGTGTACATAAAAAATAATTAGATTCCCAAAAACCAAGTTTTAAGTTTTTGATCAACATTGGCTAGCATATAATGTCTACCACTCCAAAGGGTAAGATTATGGAAACTAAATTACAATGGATCACTCTTAAAAAATTCAAGAGTAGGAAAGATTTTGACTACATGAAGATGAAATAAAAGCTTAAAGGGAACTACACTCATATACATATAATATAAGACATTTGGGTAGAGTGTAGAATCAAGAAATTCATGAGAAATCTAGATTATAGTCATCTCATTATAGATCAAATTATTAATTTGAAACTGGTTGACATTCCTGAAGAATTGATAGATGATGAGAATACATTGGATCCATTATATGAGAGTAATTAGGTTACTTCAACTCCTCTTACCCAAATTCAATATTTGGTAAAGGAATCCACTTCCATTAGAGATAGATTCTATACTATTCTTGTAAAAACCAATGCCTAGTTAGAGGGAAAGGGTATTAGTTGAAGCCATTCAAAACTAGATCCAAGGAAGAGCATGATGAAGACACTACAAGAAAGTGGTAAAAGATAAGGAAAAAGAATAAAGAATATTCCTCCACCCCTAAACAAAAGGTGAGGTTTGTTTTCAAAAGAAAAGGTAAGGGAAAAAGTAAGGACACTGATATAGGGGAGAAAAATGTTCAAGCAAAGACAAAAAAAAATCCTACTACAAGTGAAGCATCAACACAATTGGTAACTTCCTAAGAAGAAAATTATAAAATAACATCTTCCACTCTTCTTTTTGTCACTCCTATTGCACCCATTGCTCCTATAGTGCCTCTTTAGACTATTATTTCATCCCCTCCTTCACCCACTTGTGCTACATTTTTATAAGTTCCTTCTTATAGAACTTTAGAATAGGTATTTGATTCCTTTTCTAATTTACCTAGTCCTTCAAAGTCATTGGAGTCTTCCACCAATCTATATTTCACTCAGCAAAACATGGATAAGTTCATGTATACCTCATCTTCCAAATTGGAAACTCAAGTCCCGTCCACACCTGTATCAAATATGCCAATGAGAACTATAATTTCTACCATATAAACTCTAACACCACCTCTTATCACCATCACTCCATCAATATCCATTCCATTACCAGAAACCTCTATTCTACCTTCCATTCTACTCACCTCACAAATTATTGATCTTCCCCCAACATCATAAGCCTTGACATCCTCCATGCAAGAAGATACATCAACCCTTCCTCCTTGGTTAATTTTTCAAACACCCAAGATAAAGAAGCAAGCTATGTCACTGGATGATTTTGATTTTGGTCAACTTAAGCTGATAAAACCAAAAACAATTAAAAAGGTTAAAACAATAGCAAGGGTGATCTTTGATTCTAGTCACAAGTGTGCAGAGGTTGTAGTGCCTCTAAAATGGAAAAACATTGAAGATATCGAAGCATATGAATATGTAATTGGGAAGATATATCTTGGTAAATAAACACATGAAAGTGCAAAGGAAGACCTGCAAGCAATGATGGCATCTTTGATTGAAAGATATGACAAGGACAAGGTAATCAAGGATCAACTCAAAGCATAGGTAGAATAACTAACCTTAGTTCTACAAAATATCACTCAATATTCTAAGCCAATAGAGCCCATTGAGAACAAGGTCACTAAAAAATCAATTTAATAGGCATAAAATATTAGGTCACAAGGCCAGGTAGTCAGTTCTTGGATAGAGAGAATGTTAACACAAATTGATTAATGGTTACATTCTACCATTGAAATTTTTAATAACTTGAGTGAAGTGAAAATGGAAAAGCATCAAATATTTGAGACACTCATTCAAGAATTACAATTAACAAATAAATATATTTATACATGGACTTAATTACGCTAGTTCAAGATAGAACTTTTAATTGAGAAAAAAGTCATTTCAAGTAGTAAAATGTTTATATAATATAGAGAGGCCATGAAAAATAAGAAAAAAGTCCTTCAGAGTCTAATTAAGGATCTTGAAGAATCTTAGGACATGTGTACTAATAATGAACTATATCTTATAGAAAATATTGGAGAACTTCCTTGTCAGGTGATAAATGACTCTAAAAAATCCTTCTTACTGAAACAATGGTTTAAGAGTTCACTTCCATGGTTCACACAGAGATTGAAATAGGAACATTCAAGTTGGATTTCATTGACAATATGGTTGAATTCCAAGTAAAAATGGATAAATTGTAGAGAATCTTGGATAAAATCAAAGGTGTGTCAGTCAACCTAGAAGACTCCATCACAAGAGTCCTTGTTATCTCTATAAATACATCAGGGCTGGAAAATAATGAAGTTTAAGACACCCCAAAGAGATAGGAAGCATACCTAGAGAAGAGAAAAAGGAATAAATTATTGTGTCTAAGGACACTTAGTTTATTTTCATAGTTTTCTATATGTAGTTTTGTTTGGTGTAATTTTCATGTAGGAAAAGTGCATAGTCCTAAATAAAATTGGACTCTATCAAAGAATAACTTAAAGTAGTTAAGTTTTCCCTATTTTTGTTCATAACTCATCTTTATAAATAAGAGGATGCTATTTTGTAAAATTAGGATGACCAGGGCTATAGAAGAGAAATGTTGTTGAAATTGAGAAGCAATTTTTGAAACTTTATGTTCAAATTGTAAATCTTGAATTCCATCAATATAAGAAAATCAAGTGCTCTTTAAATATTTGTGTTGGAATAAACTTGTGGTGCATTGGAAATGTTCTTACATATTTTTAATTACATTTTATTATACTTTTGATTGGATTATGGTATGAATTTCTATAAATTAAAAGGTGCTAGGAAGTTGATTTTGAAGTCTTTGAGCTGCAATATAGTTACTGGGTTTGGGTTCATTGGAAGTGACTTACTGTGGAGACTTTGGGCCATAATTTATTTTCCTTGGTTACATAATATTAATTAAAAATAAGGTGAAGACTTTAAAAACACACAACCAAGAGCTACACCCATTTGGTTGAAATATGACTAACACCTTATTACTTATTATTTTAGTGTTGCTAATGTCTTTCCTTATTCAGATACATTCACAATCTTATGGAATAAAGTTACACCCATATCAGAAGGGCAATAGGACAAATTGATCCTATAGTTGAGTTGTTATAAGAGCATAACTTTGATCTTTTTTTGGCATGTGCACAGTCACCTCTTTAACGTACAAGAAGTTTTCCTCCTACCAATACAAGATCTCCTATACTAGGGGAAGCTTCCAACATCATAGGGTCTTACCTATTTTTCCTTTGAAAATATTTGTTATTACTTTATATAATCCACACAAAATGGATTCTCAAGGTCCATGGATAACTACTTTTGGTCTGTTGAACTTTACACCACCATCTCATGAACTACCTTGTGGTTCATGGAAAAATTTCCTGAAGTTCTATGGTGATGGCAAGCAACATCCGGATGAACATATTGCTGCATTACACATTTCATGTGGATTTCTTGGAGTGGAAAATTAATATTTTTCTATAAGATTTTTTGTATAAATGATCTATGGTGTTGCTACTAATTGGTTTTACCATATTACAATAGGAACCATCACAAGTTGGGAAATAGTTAAGGCTAAGTTTGAGGCACGGTTCAAGCTAGTAGAAGATGTTCATGCCTTTTTGGATCAAATTACACAAATGAATATAGAAACACATGAGCCCATGTATGATTTCATGGAAAAGTTCAATAAGTTGAGGAATATGATTCCAAGTGTTGCTCAACCTATACCTGAGAACTTGAAATTCTTCTTCATCGATTCTCAGTTGCTAGAGGTTAGTTTTGTTTTGTGAAGAACAACCCTAGTTAAAATTGATGATGTTCAAATATTGGCCATTAAAGTAGAAGATGATTTTATCTTGGTGGGAAAATTTAGAAACAATTCAATCAAGCTTAGAGGGAAGCTCTCTACAACTTCACTTTTTACTAACACCATGGATCTTATGGTGCAAAATCTGGTAAATAAATTGTTAGAAATCAAGATGCAAATGTCCCAAGGTATGTCCTTTTATTAATTCAATGATACTCAAAGAATAACATAGCCAAATGATTTTAATTATTCTAACAATGCTAAAAGAAACCAAAATCATAATAAGCTTCCTTCACCACAAGCAAGGGTTGCACTAGAGGCACCATCAGATAATGCAGTAGTTAACTAGTTAGAACCTAAAAATGATGATGTTCCAAAGCTATAATATGTTCCAAAAGATGATGATAATCCCTTCATAGGAGATGAAGAAGGAGAAGCTGGTGACTCTGATATCAGGTTTCTAAACTTTTAAGAAGAAGAAGTTGAACAAGAGGAAGATACACATGGCGAGTCTTATGTCATCTTCACTCATTCTTAAAGTTAACTGAATCAATAAAAAAAGGTTGATAAAACTAAGTCCAAAGATGAACCATGTAAATAAGTTATTATTTCCAAAATATGGACTCCTTTTCTAGTTCAACCAAAGGACACAATGATGGATAAATAAGTAAGTACACCTCATCATTCTACTTCTTCTCCTTCTACATCTAACCCAGTTCCAAAAACCCAAAACCTAAATATGAAAATAATTCATCTTTAATAGCTACCCCATACCTATATTTTGATATCATAGACCATATTAGGAAGACAAAAATTCAAATTCTTGAGGTTGAATATATCCAATCTAATCCTAACCAATTCAAGAGATTAGCTAGGTTTGCCAAGAATAAAGTGACTAATTTCAATTAGGTCTCACCTATGAATACACTTTTTGAACCTAAATGAAAGCTAAATAAAAATAATTTGGTTTTAACTCCTTCATCTACCTCTAAAAAATATATCCCTTATATATTTTCCTATTTATCAATGGTTACAAGCTCAGTAATTACATCATTGATTTGGGTGCATCTGACAATGTGATGCCAAACAAAGTAACTACTGACTTGGGGTTAAATTTAAAAAAGACTTTTGGCCATTGATTTTTAATGGATACTAAGAAAGTACCCCTCATGGGCCAAATAAAGGATGCATAATTTGAATTTACCACTTTTCTAGTGAAAAAGATAAAGATGACAGTTCTTATGGCTGATGTTCCAGCCTGATATGGAGTTTTATTGGGATGTAACTTTTGAAAAGATGTTGGTGGTGAAATAAATATGGTTTGGTTTAAGGATAGAATACCTATTAAAGGTGTTATGTGATAAATTATCCATAGAAGAAATCAAAGTATACTATGATAAAGACTGAATATTTAAAGGCCCAAATTCTTTTTGAAACCTCTGGAATGGGTACGTATTTCTTGACCACAGATGAAGATCTAGTATCATTAGATGATATTTCAGATGAAGGTCAATAAATAGATAAATCACCCTCTTCAAATGAAGAGATTTTAAATTCTGAAACTATCAAAGTAGAAGTACAAATGACGTTTGTAATTTAGAATTTGATTGCAATTGATTTTCAACTAGATCTAGAGCCATGATAGTCCTCATATCCCCAAAAGCAAAGATCTTCCCTTTTTATTTCAAGTTGTAGTTTGATAACACTAAAAAAAATACTGAATATGAAGCTTTATTATTATGGATGGGTGTTGCACAAAAGAAATGAGTTAAAAATATTCATGCTCAAGATGATGATGAGTTAGTCATTTGTCAAGTTAGGAATTTGTATCAAACAAAGAATGAAAGGATAAGGAATTATCAAAATCATGTTTGGGATCACATAGAAGAATTTGATGATTTTAATATATCAATATTTCTTAGAGAATACAATGATAGGGAAGGTTCATTGGCTATTTCAGCTACTGTCCTAATTCCTCACAAGGATTTCTAAGGAAATAAGTATATCATTGAATTAGTCTTCTAACCCAATGTTCCTGATAATGCCAATCATTGGAAAGTTTACAAAAATGATGAACAATTCATCACCTTCATGGAGAAGGTAACAATTTTTAGCGAGTTATAATTTGAGGGGAGTGATTCCTCTCCTCAAAAATCAATCTCTAAGGTGAATGAAGAAACTGGTGAAGAGATTCTATAGCTAAAAGGGAATAAGATTCCCAAGGGATTGATATCTCTAGAGAGGATTTTTAATAAACATGATCGATTTATCAAACGTCAATAGTCTAAATTAGACTCAACAATAGAAATTGATCAAGTCAATATAGGAATAAAGGATGATCCCAAAATGATAAATATGTTTCTCATCAGAGGAAAGAGAGAAGTTGGTAACACTTCCATGATTTCACATTGATGTATTAACATATTTATATGCTGATTTTAAATATTTTTGACCTAAGGAAGTGTAACATAATATTCCTCTTAAACCTGGGTCCCAACCTCATAAGTAGAAACAATGACAGTACAATCCCAAAATCTCAGGTATTATCCTTGTTGAGATCCAAAAGATGCTTAATGCTAGGATCATATTTCCTATACATCACTCAACATGGATAACTAACATTTTTCAAGTGAGGAAAAAGAATGGAAAAATCCGTATCTATGTTGACTTTCATAATCTAAACCAATCATCAATTAAGGATAATTACCCATTGTCAATAATGGATCAAGTACTATAAAGAGCAATGGGTTTAAATATGTTGTCTATGCTAGATGGCTTCTTAGGATACAATAAAATGGAGGTACATGATGAATATCAACACAAGATGACCTTCACTACTCCATGGGGTAACTTTGCATATCACATAATGCCTTTTGGTTTGATCAATGCTAGTACTACCTTTAAGAGGGATATAGACTTGGCTTTCCAAGATATTATTAGTAAGTTCATTATTTTCTACCTTGATGATTTAAATATTTTATCAAATAAGCATCAAGATAATTGTGATCATTTACAGTAAGTACTTCAAAGGTGTTATGAACATGGGATGTCCCTTAATTCCCAAAAATCCATTTTTAAAGTTACTAAAGGTAAGCTCCTTGGACACATTGTGTCTAAGGAAGGAATCAAGATTGATCTTGAATGGTTAAAGTCTATTCAAAACATTCCTCTTCCCTCAAATAATAAAGGAGTGCATTCCTTCTTTGGGAAGGTCAATTTATTATCAAGATTTTTACCTAATTTTGCTAAGATGACATGTCATATTGCTGATTTGATGAAAGAGAAATCAATTTTTCATTAGAATGTAGAAGGGAGAGTTGCCTTTCATGAAATAAAGGAAGAAATTACTCTTGCTCCCATCTTAGTCTACCCTAACTATACTAAGAACTTCATCATGTACAGTTATGCTTTTGAGCATACTTTATCCACCATCTTGGTGAAACTAAATGAAGAGGAGATTTAATCTCCTATAGCTTTCATGAGATGACCTCTAAAGGCTCATTAGCTCAAGTACTCACCCATGGAGAAACATACTTTACGCTATGGTGAAAGAGATTAAGCATTTTATGTATTACATCCTCAATTCTCACACTGTTGCACTAGTACCAGATTCTATAGTCAAGTCCATTCTAACTCAACAAGAATTTGGAATCAAAAGAGGTAATTGGATTGATAAGTGCCAAGAGTATGAGTATCAAACCTATTAATATAGTGTATGGAAAAGTTTTGTGTCAACTCATTGAAAAAAACAAACTAGAAGAGGTATCCAACAATGAAGGAAACATAGAGGAAGAGGTTTTCATGGTCTTGTTCGTAAGCACATCCAATGAGTGGTACTCTAACATTGCTCATTTCCTCACATATAGAGAATGATTAGAGAATTTATCATACAAAGAGAAGAGGATAATGAAGCTTTAAGATACAAAATTCATTCTTTGGGATAATGGTTTGTATAAGAGAAGCATTGATGGAATTTTTCTGTGATGTGTGGAAAAATCACAACAAGACAATTTTATAGATTCCTTTCACAACTTGGCATGTGGAGGAAATTTTTCAGCTCTAGTCACATCCCATAAGATTTTATGGGATAGATACTACTAGCGAGCAATTTTTCAAGATGCACACACCTAGGTGCATAAATGCGAGAAGTGCCAACAATTTATTGGGAAACCCAATTTAATAGCCCTACCCCTCAAGCTATTAGTCATTAAATAACCTTTACAATAATGGGGTATTGACTTCATTGGTGAAGTGAACCCATTATCAAGTCTAGGCCATAGTTATGTTCTCATGGCTATTAATTACTTCACCAAGTAGGTGGAGGCTATCCCAACCAAACATGCCACTTTAGAGGTTGTTTGCAACTTCCTAAAGGAAAACATCATCACAAGGTTTGGATTACCTAACAAGATAGTAACTAACAATGTTGTTTATTTCTCATCCCAAGAGATAACTAAGTTATATTTTGAATATCAGATCATTCTATCTCGTACCTTAGACTATTTACCTCAAAGAAATGGTCAGGCTGAATCAAGTAACAAGAACTTGGTTACCATTATCAAGAAGTTGGTAAAGGAAAATTAGAGATCCTGACATAAGGCATTATATGATGCATTATGGGCTAATTACATCATTCCTAAGTGAGTGATTGATATGTTCCCTTTTTAACTCTTGTGTGGATTAAATACAAAAATATCCATCACATTGGAGTTGCCCACTCTTAAATTGGCTAAAGAAATTGAGGATGAAATGTTTGAAAGTTCCATAGATAAGCATATTATATTCATTGTTGAATTAAAATAACAATGTACAAAGGTGGTGGATTGCATTACCAAACATCAAATCCAAGTCAAGAAGCTTTTTGACAAGAAAGCCAAACCATGATATTTCTAAGTCAGGGATCTTGTTATTTTGTGGGACAAGAGAAGAGAGATAAAAGGAATGCACAAAAAAATTGATTCCTTATGGAGGGGCCATTTCCTTATTCATAAACTCTATAGAGAGCATACTTTATTTTTGGCATACCAAGATGGAACACCATTACCACTACCTTACAGTGGACAACATCTAAATTTTTCCACTCAGTGAAGTTCTAGATAAGTTTGTACATTTTGTATATATTTATATATTCTTTTTGTTTTGTCTTTTGTCTGGTCAGTCACTTGACTCTGTGGCCCAATGGAGAAAGGTACTTAGAGTTTTGGGATTCTTTTTATTTCAATAATTTCAAAGAATGCCTGAAAGAAATTCCCCAGCTAGAGCCAACTATTATCCTTGAATTTAGTAGGCTTAATTCATGGGATAAACCCTAAAAAACTTTTCCAATTCATATCCCATGAGATCTAAGCACACAAAATAAGGAAAACTAATTATCCTCATGCATGATTTTTCACCTCAAAAAGTTGGTCTTTTTGAGAGAGTTTTTCACCCTAAGCAGTCTAGAGAATTTTCTCTAGACTACACCAAGCTCAAACCATGCAATTCAAAGAAATTTCTCTGGCTTGTACCTCAATGTGCAATAATGGATAATTTATCCACCACTACATGTGCAGGCCCAAATAAATTCTCCACCCCTGTAGGTGGGCCCACCATCAGGTAATTAATGTCATTAATTACTAGTCTTATATATGTATTAACCTCGCATAATTTATTTTCACCACTTATTTTTTACCATTTGCATCTCTCTTTTCCATTTTCTTACCTGTGTGCTTCCTCTTACCATTTAAAAGCTTGTTTGCACCTCCCCTTGCCATTCTCACTCATGTCACCTCAACTTGTTCATAGATTTTACCTTCTTTTTGAAATTTCTAGTTAAGTTTTTTTATTATCTTTCTTTTTCCTTATTTCAAATATTTCTTTTATTTTATTTTTCCTATGGTTTTATTCATTTGTACCCACATATTATTTTAAAAATCTTGAGCTTCATTATATTATATGTATCTTGTGTTGATTAGAAACCTCTCAAGCTTCATTCTAGATTTTTGAATACCATTGTCTCATCCTCAAAACATGTTTCCATACCCGTGTAAAAGATGGTTTTCAAAACCCTTCCCATGAGTGCACCTCAAAGATTTTTTTTGATGTGCACTCTATTCTACCTAAAGCCTAGGTGTACGTTAGAGAAAAATATTTGAGGTGCATCCTTTTTACCTATATTTCACCCCATGTACCTCAAAGAAAATTCTCTAAAGTGCATGTAGTCAAAAACCTTTTGGTGCACTTCAAAGAATTTTCTCTGATGTGCACCAAAACAAACTAAATATAGTGTAGGTTAGAGAATTTTCTCTGACCTATACCCAACTTACCCATTCTACCCAATGTTGGTGTAGGTCAGATAAAATTATTTGACCTACATCCAAAACCTTTGAAATACCCAAGTTTGATTTAGTTTTGATAATTTTCTCCAAACTACACCCAAACCATTTAAACCTCATGCAGTTCAGAGAAAATTATTTGAACTACACAAAGAGAATTATTACCCCCATGTAGTGATGTAGTTTTTTTTTGGTACTACATATCTTCCCATTAGATGAAAAATGATAACTTAGGAGGATTGAAATTCTTTATTATAGTCACTTGATCAATGATTGAAGTTTTTCCTACTAAGAAATCTGTGAAGTACAAATTTAAAGGTGTGCTTCCTTCATCCATGATTGAATCAAATGTGGACTAGATCGAAGATAAAAAGATTAGCCATGTTGACATGATGAAGTTTATATAAAGTATAAGCAAGGACCCCATTGCATCTCACATGAAAGCTATCTTAAATAGTGAGATTTATTTGGTGGCCACATTCCTTGTATCAACACAAGATTTTGAGTTCATGTTGGCAGTTGCTACCCATTTTGATAAGAAGACCAGATCAATTAAGAATGAAGATGGAAAAGTGGTCATCCAACTTGATGAGGAGTATTTTTACAAAATCTTCCATCTCTCTAATATTGAAGAATATTCAGATATAACTGTGAACTTGGCCAAGGAACACTATGATAATTTTTTTGATAAATGCAAGAGGCATATCAACTCTAAATGGATCAAGACCCCTCGACACTTCATTACTAGGTGGCCCAAAAAATTTTATCATAGTGAATTCTTAGAATAAGTTGGGGATTTAATCACTCTCTTGAGTAAAGTTAAGGGGTTGCCCACATCAAATATTTTCCAAGAATAGATGTAACATTATATTTGGGTCATCAAGAGGGGAAAACAAAAGATCTTTTCGGGAAAACACATCAGTGATGCTATATGTCACTAAATCTCTAAGTTAACCTCTTCTCTAAAGTTCTTCATGACTTCCTATTTGGTATACATTGTAACTAGTATGAAATCCTTTCCAAGTTTAACCAATGTTGGTGATAGAAAGAATGTTCCTATGTCTGAATACTATCCATAATTGAATCTGAAGGAGAGCTTGAAACATTATAAAAGAGTCAATGATTCATTATTTTATAGGTACATTTGTATTTTTGACAAAGAAATTGAGAAGAAGAGAGTTTCAGATAAAGCATGGGCATAAGTCAAAAAGGTTGGTTGTATATTCCTATAATTTCTAGCCTACACCTACATTAGGGTAGGAGGATTCAATGAACAACCCTATATGCTACCCAGGTGTCCAAGTGATAATTTGATTATAATGGAGATGTGTCAGTAAATGATGAACACACATAAGAAAAAATTAGATGCCCATAAACCAAGTTTTAAGTTTTAAATCAACATTGGTTGGTATACAGTGTCTACCACTCCAAAGGCCAAGATAATGGAAACTTAATTACAATGGATCACTCTTAAAAAATTCAAGAGCAGTAAAGATTTTAACTAAAAAAAGATGAAAGAAAATATTAAAGGGATCTACACTAATATACACAGAATATAAGACATTTGGGAAAAGTGTAGAATTAAGGAAGATGTGAGAAAGTTAGATTATAGTCATCTCACTATAGATAAAATTATTAATTTGAAACTGGCTGACATTCCTAAAGAATTGACAGATGATGAGAATACATTAGATCTATTATATGAGGGTAATCATGTTGATTCAAATCTTCTTTCATCAATTCAATGGTTAGTAAAAGAATCCACTTCCATCAGAGATAGATTCCATCCTATTGTTGTGAAGACCAATGCCTGGTTGGAGGGAAAGGTTACCAGATTAAATCCATTCAAAATTATATCTAAGGAAGAGTATGATGAAGACACTACAAGAAAGTGGGAATAACTAATAATAAAGAATAAAGAAGATGCCTCCACCCCTACACAAAATGTGAGGTTTATTTTCAAAATCAATGGTAAGGGAAAAGGCAACGAAATTGATATAGGGGAGCAAAATGTTCAGGTAGAGACAAAAGAAAATCCTACTACAAGTGAAGCATCAACACAGCTGGTAATTTCCCAAGAAAAAAATTCTTAGATATCATCTTCCACTCTTCCTCTTGTCACTCCCACTACACCCATTACTCCTATAGTGCCTCTTCATACTATTCTTTCATTCCCTCCACCAACTAGTGCTACACTTTTACAAGTTCCTTCTTATAACACTTTAGATTAGGTATTTGATTCCCTTTCCAATTTACCTAGTCCTTTAAGGTCATTATAATCACCCACCAATCTATATTTCACTCAACAAGACATGGATAAGTTCATGTCTACCTCATCTTCCAAATTGGAAACTCAAGTCCCATCCACTCCTGTATCAAATATGCCAATGGGAACTATAATTTCTACCATATAAACTCCAACACCACCTATTATAACCATCACTCCATCAATATCCATTCCATTACCAGAAACCTCTATTCTACCTTCCATTCTACTCACCTCACAAATTATTGATCTTACCCCAACATCATGAGCCTTGACATCCTCCACGCAAGAAGATACATCAACCCTTCCTCCTTGGTTAATGTCTAAAACACCAAAGATAAAGAAGTAAGCTATGTCACTGAATGATTTTGATTTTGGTCAACTTGTGGCGGTAAAAAACCAAAAATAGAAAAAAAGGCTAAAATAATATCAAGGGTGATCTTCAATTTTGGTCACAAGTATGTTGAGGTTGTAGTGCCTCTAAAAGGGAAAAACATTGAAGATATCCAAGAATCTAACTATGTAATTAGGTGGATAGATCTTGGTAAACAAACACATGAAAGTGTAAAGGAAGACCTACATGCAATGATGGCATATTTGAATAAAATATATGATAAGGACAAGGTAATCAAGGATCAACTTAAAGCATAGGTAGAAAAATGAACCTCAATTATACTAAAGATCGCTCAATCTTTTAAGCTTGTATAGCTTGTTTAGAGTGAGATCAATACAAAATCAATTCAATAGGTAAAAAAGATTGAATCATAAGGTCAGGTAGTCAGTGCCTGGATAGAGAGAATGTTAATGCAAGGTGCTCAATGGTTACATTCTACCTTTGAAATTTTGAATAACATGAGTGAATTGAAAATGGAAATGCAAAAAACACTTGAGACACTCACTCAAGACTTATAGTTAACAGATAAAGATATTCATACATGGACTCAATTATGCCATTTCAAGCTGGAACTTTTAGTTGCATAAAAAGTCATTTCAAGTGGGAAAATGTTTATATAATATAGAGAGGTCATTAAAAATAATAAAGTCCTTCAGAGTCTAATTAAAAATCTTGAAGAAGTTTAGGACATGTGCACTATTAATGAACTATATCTTATAGAAAAGATTGGAGAACTTCCTTGCCAGGTGATAAATGACTCTCAGAAAAACCCCCTGCTAAAATAGTGGTTCAAGAATCACTTCCCTGGTTCACATAGAGATCAAAATAGGAACATTCATGCTAGATTCCATTGACAAACTATTTGAATTCCAAGTAACAATGGATAAATTATAGATAATCTTGGATAAAAATAAAGGCATGCCAATCAACCTAGCAGACTCTGTCATAACAGTCCTTGCTATCTCTAAAAATACATTAGGGCTAAAAATAATGAAGTTAAAGCCACCCTAAAGAGATATGAAGCATACCTAGAGAAGAACAAAAAGGAAGAATTTTAAGTGTCTAAAGACACAGTTTATTTTCATAGTTTTTCATATGTAGTTTTGTTTGGTGTAATTTGCACATAGGAAAAGTACACAATCCTAAGTAAAATTGGACTCTATCAAAGAATAAGTCAAAGTAGTTATGTTTTCCCTATTTTTTTCCATATATCCTCTCTATATATAATAGGATGCTATTTTGTATAATTAGGATGACCAAGGCTATAGAAGAGAAACACTGCTAAAATTGAGAAGCAATTTTTGAAACTTTGTGTTCAAATTGTAAATCTTGAATTCCATCAATATAATAAAATCAAGTGATGTTTAAATATTTGTGTTGGAATAAACTTGTGGTGTATTTGAAATATTCTTATGTATTTTCCATTGCATTTTATTCTACTTTTGATTATATTATGGTTTGAATTTTTATAAATTGGAAGGTGCCAGGAAGCTGATTTTGAAGTCTTTATGTTACAATATAGTTACTGGGTTTGGGTTCATTGGAAGTGACTTTCTGTGGAGACTTTGGGTCACAAGTTATTTTCCTTTATTACATAATATTAATTGGAAATAAGGTGAAGACTTTGGGCTACACTTTGTTCCATCTATTCACATTAAATTGGTGGTATTATTATAGTTATTCTTTCATCTATCTAATATGAATATCGATCATTATTGCTACATCAAGTAATTTTATGTTTTCATGCTACATTGCAAGGAATGAATCATAGTATAAGTTTTTAAGTGAACATCAATTCTAAAAAAAGAGAATTGGATGATATGATAATACCCACTTTGATAAAATTAGTGTAAATAAGTGTAAATAATTACTTGTTTTAGTTAATAATAAGAAGGGGGCCTCCCCTTTCCTTGAGGATAGATTTTATCTCATCACACTGTGGTTGAAAGTACCATTCTATTACCATTTTGTCTGTGACAAAATATTCACCCAACAAATCTATAGAAAATTTTAAAAATAGTTTATTGTATGCTACATAAGTTACTACAAGAAATTTGTAGGCTATAATAATTACTATAAGATAGCCTACAATTGTTACATGATAACCTATAATTGATATTAAAAAAATTATAGTTGATATGTATTAGTTATTCTTATCAAAATAAAAATGAGCTATACTATAAAATCAACTTAAGAGCTATAAATCACAATAATAAGCATATACATCATATATACCTTGTGCTAAAAATGGATATAAATCTATGGATGAACACAAAAATATCATAGTTAAATACACTCTTGCTAAGAGAAAAAGGATTTATAAGTTTCTAGTAAACTAAGGTCTTTAAAATAATTAAGGGTTGCCTCCCCAAGTAAGATTTGAGTTGTACTATCCTGTAAGCTATCCTGTGAGTCTATTTACAACCCCCAAGAATTAGAATAGATAAAGGGTATGGCAAAGGCATTGGAGATATTATTATTGCATCGGTTTTTCTACTATGTATGATCTTAAATATGTAATTTATGATAAATATAGATATGTGTATATCCAAAACAAAGATGAATGGTTTAGTATGCCTAAAAAAAAAATGTAAGTAAAAGATCAACAAGTTGTCCAAGTGCTTGGACTATTTGAAAACCTTCTATATTATTTTTATATTTATTAGAGCATAGCTATTATATGACCTTTGTATGGATGGATATATTCTTGATAACTCTAAAATAATGGAATTTAGACACTAAAATGTTGTAGTTTATTACAAATTTAAATGTTTACTAAGGCTATTTTCTCACATGATTCAGGTATTTGTAAAAAGGAAAATGTTAAAAAATGGTATAGTCTTACAGGCGAGTGGATGTGTATCAAGGATTGGTTTTTTATTGGTAATGAAATTTTCATTGTGGATTTATAAACCTCCTCATATGGGTTTCATTATAATGAGTAATGTGGGTTGGCCTATTACAATCCTGTAGACATGGGTAGAATTTAACAAGTGGGAATGACATCATTTATTTTTTAAAATCAAGTGGGTTGTTTTGATATGAGGTTATGTGCAAGTTAGGCATACAATGTTAGGTGTTATAGGGGAAGGTTGGGATAGGTTTTTAGGAATTTGAAAAACTACATCCTATTGTGGGTTTAAATGATTTTTAAGCCCAACCTTTTGTGGTTATTAATGTCAATGTGGTGGTGGATCCCATGAGTGGCCTTGAAACCTCAACCATTGGATATGTGAATGATTTTTCTAGGGATGTTATGAAAGTGGGATGGAATTTTGAACATGAAAAATATAGCAATTAGGGATAACATAATAAGAATGAAATACCAAAAAATGAAGAATAAAATCTAGATTTATTTGTATTGTTATCCAAAGTCCTATTTTAGCTTCTTTCTCTTGAGTCTCATTTGCAACCAATGATATTTTTTTAATATGTTTTTGTTAATTTTTCAAGCATATTTCCATCAAAACTCACCCTTTTTAATGGAAAAATGAAAGCAATATATAATAAAATATTATTTAATTAGTTTCCTTTGAAAATTTCTCTTCTCTTGTAAAAATTCCTCAATTATAATTTTATATTCAAAAACAAGAATAATTTTTATAGGTAATTTAAGTACTACTAATGAGAAAATAAATTTTTTTGAATGAAATTCATTAAAAATAGGTTTAAATAACATTTTTTTTGGTGTAGTTCCTCCATAATTTTATTCTTTGGTTTTGGAATTTGAAGCAATGGTTTGGGGGTGGTATCCCCTAGTGGGGTCGAGGGGAATGCCTCTTGTAGGGTTTAATTGTATCACCTCGAGTGCACTCCCTATTATGGTAAAGGGTGGGTTTTAGGGGAATATCCTCTAAATCCATGCATATTTTCCTTTTCCTGTGGCTTTCAAATTTTTCATTTTTGAACCAATTTTATTTGAAATTAGTTGTGTTTGAACCATCCCAAAAATGCATCATTTTCACTTTCTATAATGCTCAGAATTTACATATCAAGCACACACAAAACCACACCAATTTTTTTAACACTCCAATAAATACACTAAATTCTATGCATACAAATATAGTGACACTAACATGGCATATAACTCAAGTGAACACAAAATCTCAATGACACAACAAGGTTTTGGCCCAAATGGTTATGCTTTGATCTACTACACAAAGTAAAATTCACAAAGAGTCAAGGCTCAAATACAATATAGATAAATTATTAATGATTTAGGTGCCATAAATTTAACACAACATGAGTTCCAAATGATTATAAGGCATACACAAACACTTAAGGTTAGACAGGTTTTATTTCTCTTTACAAATATGCTTAGAACCCCACAACCAAGTAGAAGATAAATTTTATAACTTTGAAAACATGCAAGGATCATATCCTAACTCTGGTAATATTCAAAAATATAGATTTATTAATAAGAATAATCACAAGAATACTTGGGTCAATGTTAGATTTAAACAAGATAAAATTACTCTTAAGGCTACAGAGGTTTGATAGGGTTGGATAGGTTGTAAAATGATGTTGGTGTGTGCACCTAAAATTGCTCACTTACATTATCATTAGTAATATTCCTATTAGTCAGCACTAATTATACTTATCTCATTTATTCTAATTTATCTCACTAATTTATCTCATCTTCTAATCATTTATCTCATGCCCCCCATCAATATTTCTTCATTCATTAACATTATTCTATCTCACCAGGCATTAATTTATCTTGAATCCCCATTATCCTATCCTAATCCTATCTTACCTATTATTTGGGACTTATAAATTCCCAATGACCCACCTACTAGCCTATGTCTAGGCTCTCCTACACCCCTAATCCCTAATCACTCAATTAATCCCTATCTAATCTATCCCTAAGCCTGATTAATCCCTAAGAGGATTATAGAATTGGAGGATTCTAGAATCCTCTCTATTCTAACCTCTCCTCTTTAGAAGCCTCCAAATATAGAGGATTCAAAAGAATTTTAAATTCTTTGGATATTCCTCATCCATTGATCTCCCTCATCCAAATGAAAATCTCTGCCATTGATCCCTCCTTCCAAAATCTATTTAAAAAACTCCTCTCCTCCATGGAAGGCCATCTCCAAGCTTCATAACAAATCCATGTAAAACTAATCAATAATCTTAGGAGTTCATAATCAAGCATCCATCATCCTTGATCAATCATCTATGTCAAAAATCCAAGTCTAGGTAATCCCAATCCTCTTTGTCTTTTATTCTATTTAATCATGGTGTAGAGTATTTAGATTTAAAATTTTATAATGCTAGTTTGAATGTTTATTCACCTATTGTATTATGATTCTAATGGCTCTATCACTTTAACTAGGTAGTTGGTTATTTGGGTTGATTGAATTGCATGATTTAATCCATAGAGATAAAAAATAATACTACATTTAGGTGACCACGGTGGGAGGATCCCTCTAAAATTTAACAATTTTGGCTTGCTAGTGGTGTGTTGTTAGACTTCAGGTCTAATCCATTAAATAAAATCTCAAAATTTTAGAATTTTACATTCACAAGTTCAAGTTGTGATATTGTACTGGTAGTGGTGACTATGTAGTCATGATTTTGTTCTCAATAGTCATGAATTTGTGCCAAACATTTAACTTAACCACTAACCATTTCCTTTGACCATGCAGGTTTTTGACCTTTTGACAATAATGTGACTCATGAATTGTGATTTTGTTTGGAGAGTTAAAATTTTGTCTAAGGAGTCATGATTTTGTTTTAAACTGCTAACAACCTATTTTTTAGGTTTCTATCTATTGGTAAAACTAAAACTTCAAAAGTTATGACTTTGTTATGGTAGTTATGATTTTTTACTATTGACTTGTAATTTTTCAAATTTCTAACACAAGCATAAACTCATCATGGAATCACAACTTTGATAGTTGTGGTTTTTCCCTGGCAACTGTGATAGTACAATGAGAGTTGTAGTTTTATTATTTTAAATAAATTCAATAATAGTCATTTATCATCATCTAACTTGTAGATTTCAAACTTCATATTTTCCATTTTATAAGGATCAATAGTTAGTCAAACATCACATAACCCCCTATTTTACATTTTATTGATCCTACTTGGGTCTTAAAATGAAATTTTGACTAACCACATCCTATAACCAGATTTGGTCTCTATTAGTTTTTTTTATGTGATTTTTAGGGACAATAAGAGGGAGGCAAGGCAAGAAGACCATCTACAAGCAAAACCAAACGTAGTCATTGACCTTTATCCATATTTCCATAAAACCATAGATCACAAAATTTTTAGAATCAAAATCTTGCTTTGTAGAGTTATGGTATTGTGTCCATAGTCATGATTTTGTCATCTTGAACTAACTCTATCTATAGATTATCTTTACAAATTACATAGGGTAGACTTAGGGTAAAATCTATTTAAATACACTTTCTATTGCTCAAAATTTTGATTCATTTTTTGATAAAAGTATCAAATGTTTTATGTATAAAATTTTGATATGTCATGAATTAGTTTTAATTTTCCTTAAATCATCTATCAATAAACATTACTAAACCTCTGATCAACTTATCAAAATCTATTTCATCATCTGGTTTGAGTCACATAGTCAAAATATGGAGGTTTTGTAATTTACCACAAAACTACAACTTTTATTTTATAGCGAATAGAGATATTACCAATATAAATCATCGTTATATATAAATATCATGAATTTTTAGCCTGACTATCATGTTTAATGTTCTTTTAAAAAATTTCAACTCATGATTTATGATTTTGCACTGTGTAGTTACAATTTTGTAGTCTAAAGTTGTGATTTTGTAGTGATTTTTACCTTCAATTTGGTCCTTTTTGAGTGAATTATTAGAGTCATTTTTTTATTTATTTTTGAGTCATTATGGGCCTCCCACAAGGCCCAAATTTCCTTTGGTGGTGGAGGCTCCACCCCTTGACCCCACCCTATACCACAATAGGGAGCATGCTAAGAGCTCTGCCACTGGACCCCCTAATGGACTTTTCCCCTTAACCCCATAAGGGGTGTTGTACCTTGACCCTATTCAAGGATTCTACCCTGAGACCCAAGCATCATGTCCTACTCACCCCAAAGGAATTATAAATCCAAATCATGATTTTTTAAAGTGTTTTTATTAAGGCATATTAGACTAACATCTTGTTTCTTGTAGGGATAAATCTAGTTGATATTTTGTCTAACTAACATCATCCTTTTATAGGTCATATTTTGATTTAATATTTTGACTTGTAGGATACCTATCAATATTGTTAAATCAAACTACTAATCTTTGTGTTATAGGACTCCTCTCTTGAGTACCACAATCAAACTACTAACTGTGTGCTTGTAGGACACCTATCAAAGACTCCTTATGGAACTTTAAAAATAATTTTTTAAACATTTTGATTATTCCATCTTGTTATTTATATCTCTTTTTTTTGTATATTCTTGTATTTCATATTATATATATATCACATCTTAATTAAATTAATTAATTAATCCTTTTGATCTACCTATTTATATCCTAAGGGTTATAGTTGGTGTATGATCTCCCCCTTGCATCTTTGAAGTGATTATTGAGTGATCAAAAACCATCGATAAACCCTCCAATTTTATTTTCTAGGGGAAATGTGACATGGAATGACATCCATGCACTTACCATAGTCTTATGGGGATAATAACCATGGATTTCACCACCACACACTAATCCAAACTCTGTGTTCTTATGGAGTATAAATATCAAGGACAATTATCATTAGGATAAGTGGTTGACCCCATATAGGCCATTCATGAAGGGGAAGAGTAACTCTTTGAACTAGGTATTAGACAACACCATACATAGACTTTGGCCCCATCATACCTTCATGTATATCAGGGATGCCCCTATAAAGCTTGTTTAACCTAACATAGAGACCTTTTAATTGTAACAGGTGTCTCACTACCAAATTTAGTATCAACTCCTAAGTAGCCATCATGTGTAAATAGGGTCAAGAGGGATCAATCATTTCCATAATGGGTCACCGGCCTATAGCCTCACTTGCAAAGCCATTAGATGGTATGATCATCAAGTTACACATCTTTGAGTTTACTAATCATAGGTTATGGATTTCTTTCTTGGGTGTGTGTTGTGATAAACCCATTTTATTTGTGAGTTGATTTAGCCTTCACTCAAACCTATACACCTAGATATATCCTTTGCATAACCCATCTTGTACATTTTACCATCATTTTTTATACATCTATCTTATGCATATTCTTATCTCATCAAAACTATCATCTCATCTAATCACCATCATTTTATCCACCCTTGTCATCATCCTCTTACACATATTATCCTAGTATTATCTTATCCCATCCCACATCTTGTCTTCATCTCATCCTAGTCTATTCACCTCCACTCATCATTTATCATTACCTCATCACTTGCATATCCTATTCATCACCTTGTATATTCTTATCTTATCCTATTGTACATATCTTTGTTATCTTGTATATCCTCCTAGTCACATCTTATCCTAGACCCATCCATCAATAATCACACCCCTATTACCTACATATCCTAATAACATATTATTTGGTCATCCACATCTTATCCTAAGTCTAACTTATCCATATCTAATCCTTTATCTTGGCCTTATCTTCATCACCCATCTAGTCTAATCTTATCCTCATCTTATCATAGTTGGCTCTTTAGGGTCTAAACTATCCCCATCTCATTTAAATTACCCTTTATCATCCTCACCCTCATAACATCATTACCCCTTCATCACTTCATCATCACCTATCATTATAATTATTGTCCCTTACCCTAATCACTTTCATCACATAAATCATATCCCATCCTATCTTGAGAAAAATTAGTTTAAGGTTCTGATCTAGTCTTCTTATCCACATCATCCTATCATCCTAATCTACTATCACTCATACCATTGGTCATATCTTTAGTCAATATTCTAATAGAATCTTATCACTTTTTCAAATTTTAATCTAGAAAATCCATCATCAATCTAGTCTCTATCATCCTTACCTACTCATAACTAACACCCATCATATCATCCTCTTATTAGTTTGAATCTAGGAACCCATCAAATCCTCAATCCTTTTACTACTTTGAAAATTAGGCATTATTGATAAGATGTTAGTGCCTATTGAAATATCCATCTATAATCTAACCTTAATACTATATCATCCTAATCACATTTAGTCCACCTCATCATCATCATCACTAACTTTATCATTGAACCCAACTTGTTCAAGGAAACATACTCCATCTATTATTAACCATCACCATGGAGCTAGACCCTACCATCATAGACTAATATATATCTTCCAACAAGGATGAGATCCTCCTGTAGCTTATTCTAATGGGTGTCCCACTTCTTGAAGGTGTTAAGCCCCTTCAAATCATTGCACTTCATGTCTAAGTCCCTTTATGTGAGTCCTGTACCAATCTTCCATCTACTAACCATAAACCACCATCTACCCATTCCCATACTAGTAAACAAAATCTAATATTGGCGACCTCAACTATTCCTACCCCCTCACATAAATAATAATCTAAACACAAATCTAATGCTTCCATATCTAAGTCATAAAGAGAAGTGGGTTATTATACTCCCTTTCCTATCTCCTTGGAAGCCCTTTTTAAAAAAACTAGTCATCGCTACAATGTTGGTCTATCCACCTATCTAACATCTTGATCCCACTAAGCCTAATCCCTCTTGGTATACATATAATCAATACTATGTATATCATTAAACCTAGGGGTATACCATTAATTGATGTCATCCTTTCCAAAACTTTGTCCAAGACCTCATCAACTATGGTGACATAATAATTGAGAATGAACCAGATGAGTTTCCATGCCTAGGTTCACAAGAAGAGGAATGCCAAGATTTTGTTCCTGATCAATCCCTTCCCTTTCCAAGCCAAGGTTAAGACACCACACCCCTCCTCTATGATCCACGTATAGTTGACAAATCCTCCATCAAAGATGATTCTCTTCCCCATAATCCTAGTCCTCCCATCTCTCATAACTCCTTCTATGGGACTATCATCCATCCATCATCTCCTACTCCACCATCACATCAAATACCCCTCAATTATAGATAATCAATCTTCTAATTTCAGCCTTACATCTTGTACATCAGATTTAGCATCAGAGTTAACATAAAAAGTCTTATCTTCATTAGGATCATGTTCAACACCAGTATCTACATTAGACTCCTCATCAAAAACATCATCCCTTATTGATGTCAGTAATGCCTATATTTTCAAAAGTACCTCTAATATAGATACCTCAACTCCATCACCAAGCATACCTTTAGATCCCAATCAGGATGAAAAAGTCATAAATGAGTTCTTACAAGCTTTATCTATTGAATATTGTCAAAGTGAATCTATTCTTACTTTGGATGCATGTTTCCTAGTTAATCGTAGTGATCATTTTACTGATCTTGAGTATATTTTCTTTGATGTTGAAACTAGGTCTCTTAAGAACCCTTATGAAGACCATGTTGTCCCATCACCACTCATTGACCTCATAACACCATCTCCACCACCTCCATCCATCATAGATCCCTTTCTTCCCATCAATGTCATTTAATCACTTCCCTCCACAGGGATAAATAGGAACATACATCATTGAAAACTTCCTTAAGTAATGTAATAAATTCCATAAATACAAAGGTCCAAGACCGCATTCTATAAGTCAATCATAATAATCACATCATGTTTGATCTCATAATCTAAAATCAAGAAAAGTAAAATCATTGACCTAATCCAAAAATATCTTCCTCTAGTGGAGCCTAATACTAGGTACTAGGGGAATATCAAAGTCAAAATAATCATCCATTAAGTCAAAAATCACTCCCCTCTGGTGAAACCCAATCACATCCAATCAAAAAAATCAAAATGATGATGCAATCATGACCAATCATCCATAAAATAATTAGATCAAAGATGAACCATAAAGTCAAAGTGTCTTCGATCTTTTAAAGTCTTTTGTCACATGGCACCAATCAAATGAAGCATGTCCCACATCTCCAATGATATATGTGACTATTAGTCCTAATCCTCCATCACCCATCACCCCATCCTATCATGATTTTATCATTAATTTTAGTCCTAATCCTCTATCACCCATAATACCATCTTATCCTAATCTTATCATCCATCTAAATCAAGCTCTAATCAAATTCATACCTCACATCACCTCCCTGAGTAACATCATCTCTCCTAGGGGAAATGAAGACACTTGGTCTAGATATCTAGAGTGGTTTCCATCACTAATAACTAAATGCCACTAGAACATCTAAGCATCTAGCATCCATCACAAAATAGGTGTTGGCTAGAGATCACCACAATGCCTACATTCTTACATCTCATCCACATTTACAATAAATCAAGATGTCATTCCAAAAAAAAAAATTCATCCAATGGTGAAAACCAGTCTTTTAGTGCCTTGGTGATTCGAGAAACATTTCAGGGGACAATTCGGGTGATGGTTCTACCCCAATTGGTGGCAAAACTTCTGAGAGCCATAACTTTTTCACCATAGCTTCGTTTGACTCCCCATTTGAACCGTTGGAAAGATAAGAATGAGAGGAACATCATGAGATGGCATGAGATTTTATAAATCAGTTTTGATCCTTGAAAACCAAATTAAAGTTCCCCAATTTTTAATTTTATTAGTGCAATCTAAAAATAGTAAGTTTTTAAAAATAGTAATTCCTCAAATTCTATATTATTTTAAATCATAGAAGTCAAACCACTTAATCTACCTCGAGATTGGTGACCTTACAAATCCTCATCCTACCTTAAAAATGTGTATAAATTAAGATGTAACCTAAAAATTAAATCAAACATCTCTTCTCAGAGATAGGCATATGTTTAGATCTATAAATTTGATCAATAAAACATCTCTTCTTAGAGATAGAATTATTACAATTGTGTTGTTCTTGTTTCTTGAATTATCTTTCAACCAAAGCTTTTGAGTTTTGGATCAGTGGTATCAAAGCATTTTGTCTTTAGAGTGTATGATCTCAAGGATGAGGTTAGATTATAGGAATCTTGGGTGGAAAATAGAACCAACAGACTATCCACTTGTTCGCTCCAAATGACCTCAAATGGTGGAAAACATTGAGACATCTAATCCTTTCAAGGAAATGGTGAATGAATCCCTCTAGTATTAAAAATCACAGTGCTACAAAAATTCACCTAAATTCTCTAACAAATATTGATAGGAAATTTTGGTTCCTCATCTACAACCCCACATATTTTTAGTGCCCCAACACCCTTCAAGGTTTAGGTGAATTTTTATATACCTACATTTAAAGGCAAAATCAATGATAATGTAGTAGAAAATTGGTTGGATCAATTTTCATATTATTTTTTTATAAATAAATTCATCGATAAAGAGATCACTTTTGCTCTTTTAAAAGCATCATTGCTTATCAAAAATTGGGGGGAAGTGTACAAGAAGAGATTTAGTATAGATGATATTGGCCTTGAGGTAGAACCTACTTGGGATGATTTCATAGAAGCTATAAAGGAAGAATACTACCCCATTGGAGCATATGATGATCTATATATAGAGTAGAAATAACTTCACCAAGGTAAGGAATAGTCTGCTCAAGATTATACTAATATTTTTCATTCTCTATCTGTAAGATTGGGCATTTCAGAAAGTGGAAAACATAAGGTTCTCAAATATCATGGTGGATTACAATGGTATATATGGGGGGAGATGGAACTCTTCAAATTGGAAACCCTCGATGAGGTGTACAAGTTCATAGTAAAGATTGAGTAGAATCATGGAAGAATGAATATGAAGAGTCAACCTTCAAAATGGAAAAGTGACAAAGAAGGTCAAACATGAGGCTATAATTGGAAGCAAAAGGAAGGGAATATTGGAAAATGGTGTGATTACCATAAATCTAGAACTCACTCCAAATAAGAATGTTGAACCATTAAGTCCTTGATTTTTGAGTCATAATCCTCAACATCTACTGTTATATCTCATACACACCCTATAGTCAAAGAGGATGAATAAGAGATTATAGATGCTGAGCTCGATGCCATCATTGCTTCATCACAGACCCATGAGGAGAGGCTAGATGACAAGGAAAGGTTGTTTCACTCTAAGTTATGGGTGAAAGGTAAGCCTTTGCATTTCATTCTTGATAGTGTTAGTCAAAAGAATTTAATCTCTGCTAATGTTTTGAAAATCCTAAATCTATCCATGAAGCCTCACCTAAAACCATACACTATTAGATGGTTGAATTCAGGGGGAACCTCTATGTCACCCACCAATGTCTTCTCTCATGTGCAATTAAACCTTTCCAAGATGAGGTCTTGTATGATGTGGTCAATTTGGATGTTTGTAATTTACTCCTTGGTCAACCATTCATGTATAATCAACATGGCATCTATGAATCAAGCACTCAAAGGATCACCCTCACTCCTAGAGTGCGATGCTATAGGGTACTAGATGTACCACCTTCTACATTTATCTCCTTAATTAGTGCCAAGAAATTCATTCTCATGGTGGTCAAGCCACATAAATCTAAAAAGGCTAATGTTGTAACCATGAATACATAAATAACACAAAAATATAAGCAAATAGATACCAAGCTAAGGAAATTCATAGCCTCCCATCCACAGACTAATGGTCAGATAGAAATGGTGAACCATCAAGCCCAACATAACTCCATAAAGCATAGTCCATTCCAAGTATGCATCAAGAATCAAATCAAAACACAATTACCATAATTGATGACAAATATTGATGCAATGGGGAGCATTTTTGGTCAAAGAGGGAGGAATGATCTAAGCAACATTTTAGGTGATAATTCAAGTGACGGTTCTACCTCAATTGGTGGTAAAACTTCTAGGAGCCATAATTTTTTCACCATAGCTCTATTTGACTCCCCATTTGAATTGTTCAAAAGCTAAGAATGAGGGGAATGTCGTGATATGGAAAAAGCTCTACTCAATAGTTTTTGACCCTCTAAAACCAAATTGAAGTGTCCCAATTTTTAATTTTAGTAGTGTAGTCTAAAAATAGTAAGTTTCTAAAAATAGTAATTCCTCAAATTTTGTATTGTAATGAATCGTGGAAGTCAAACAACTTAATCTCCCTTGAGATTGGTGACCTTACACATCCTCCTCCTACCTTAAAAATGTGTATAAATTAAGATGTAACTTGAAAATTAAATTAGACATCTCTTCTCAGAGATAGGCATATGTTTGGATCTACAAATTTGATCAATAAAACATCTATTCACAGAGATAACATTATTACAATTTTGTTGTTCTTCTTTATTTAATTATCTTTCAGCCAAATATTTTGAGATTTGGATCACTTGGGCAAGTACCATAATGAAAACTAGTTTCCAACATCATGGTTAAATAATCTATTATCCATATTGTACCTCGACACTTGGGGGTAAAATCCATCCATTTCATATCCCTTGTCAATCCATCCCCTCCATACATCATATAAAACATCTTATCTCATTCCTTCCCATCTTGAAATTTATAAGGAAGTGAGTGGTGTCTTGAGAACTATTCTCAAACCATCTTGGCATATCCTCCAATGGACATTTTGGAAACTAAACATCTGGTTCTTTCATGATGTGTTCATTGGTAATCCCTAGTCCCTTCTTCCTTGGTCCTCATCTCATATCATCTCATCACCCTCATCCTCTTTCTAACATCATCCATCATTCCATCCATCATCATCTTGGTTTATAGGCTTGGAATTCCCTTTTCTAGTAACCCAATTCATATAATGTACACATATATCCCAAAAAGCCCTAAAATTTTGAAATATGTCATAAACCCTAAAAATTTGAAAATCTTAAAAAGATAAAAATTGTTCATGATGTCTTGTCTTATCATGAATCCCCTAGTCACATCCATGTCCATCCATTTAATATATTCCCATCTTTAGATACCATGTTTAGACTTAAAACCAAATTGAAATGGTCACCCATCCTATCATATATTCATAATCCTCTTGGCTAAGTATTATTAACATGCATCACTTTGTCAAAGAATTTAATCTAGTACCCATCACTTCTTATCAGTTGCATATTTCATAGCTATCACCCATCAACTCACTTATTTGCTAGTATAAAAGGTAATTGATCCCATCACCTTCTTTATCATTTCCTCTTCATACTTAAAACCCATCCAATTACTCTTTACTAGTATGAAAGGTATTTAATCCCATAATTATCTCATCTTCTTTGTAAATTAGAATCTTATCAAACCTTATTTGTTGATAACACTTGGTCTTCAATTTTATAAATCATATTTTGTGGCCACTTTTTTTTAATTCAATTTTGAAATCAAATTAGTATTCAAAAACCTTATCATGTCATCCATCCTTCTATCTTAAACTAGGGGAAACATCTCATCCATATCCTCATCTAAGTCCTTATCTTTGTCCTAATCCTAATCATGATCATCCTTTCCAAATCCAAGTCTATCCTACATCATAATCATCTTAATCCATATGACTCATCCCATCATTAGATAAGACATTGGGACATTTCATGTAGATATTTGTGTTTGTTACTTGTTCATTATATTTATCTTGTTTGCATGTCTTTTATCATGTATATGCCTTGTTTATCTTATGTTTATAATGTATTTTTTGTCTATTGGGAAAGTAATGAGGATGATATGAGATCACAATAATTCTTTTAAGTGACCTTGAGGATGCAAAGTTTGCTACTTGCCCATTTTATGCACTTTGGAACAATATCCTATTGGTCATACTTATATCATAGGGCATAATATCAAGTGATATATTTAATGGATTGATTAGACTATGATGATCCTTATGACATTTATAATGGATTGATCACCTCCATGCTCATCATTCATCTAATCATCCTTATTCCCATCACTAAGCTAATTCTCTTGACTCATCCAACTGGCATTCCATCTTTTATCTGTATCATCTTCATCTCAATCTTATCCTTCAATCACTAAAAAACCTAATCATCCTCATCCTATAATAAATAATCCTCATTATCATCATCATTATTATCTCCTCTATCACTTATCATTTATTCTTGAGTCATAACTACATCGACCTAATGTATTTTTAGACTATGTAGGTAACACTTGGCTACTTTTTAGTGCCTAAGGATAGCTCAAAAACCATAACATATCTCTCATATTGTTTTATTGCATGTGTACCTACTATGGGAATCATCATCATTAATAAAATTATGGCTCATTGATTTGGTGCAATGCAGTCCTATGTTTTGGTCACTCGATCATATCATTTTGTCTTTATCATGACCTACATCATATTAATCAAACTTTAAATTTGAGCTACACTCATCATTAATCTTATAAAATAATCATCTTATCCTAACCTATATCTCTCCCTTGCATGCATCATTTAATGGGATACATCTAAAGCTTATGGTCATTTATTCTTATCATCATTATGTTACAATTGATTCCCCCTTGGGATGTGTCGAAAACCATGACACCCATCATATTTACTCCATGTGCATGTGTCTTTTCCAAGGGCATCATCAATTTTTAGCTCATTTCTCAGGTCAATCATCTTCTTCATCATTTATCAAAACATATAGCATCTTATCCCCTCATCTATCCATGGAATCCCACCCATTATTTTTTATTTCGAGTGGCCATATATCTTATTCTTTCCCACATGTCCTCTTGAGGGGGCATCATATCTAATAATATTTATCTATGGCATGGCTTTTTTGAAAGACCATTACTCCTTCCACATAACTTCAATCTCAATTCCATTTCAAAGAGGGGAAAAATATATGCACCTAAAATTGCTTTCTTATATTATCATCACTAATATTCTTAGTAGTTGACACTAATTCCACTTATCTCATTTATTCTAATTTATTTTTCTAATTTATCCCCCTTCTAATCATTTATCTCATAGCTCTCATCAATATTTTATCATTTATTAACATTATTATATCCCATCAAGCATTAATTTATCCTAAATCTCCATTATCCTATCTGAATCTTATCTTACCTATTATTTGGGATTTTTAAATTCTCAATGACCTACCTACTAGCCTATACCTAGGATATCCTACACCCCTAGTCCCTAATCACTCATATAATCCATATCTAATCTATCCCTAATCCTAATTAATCCCTAATAGTATTTTATAATTGGAGGATTATATAATCCTCTATATTCTAACCTCTCCTCTCTAGAAGCCTCCAAATCTAGAGGCTTCCAAAGAATTTTTAGTTCCTTAGATAATCCTCATCTATTGATCTCCCTCATCCAAATTTAAATCTCAAACATTGATCCTTACCTCCAAAATATATTTAGAAAATTTATCTCCTCCATGGAATTCCATCTCCAAGCTTCATAACAAATCTATATCATACTAATTAACAATATTAGGAGTTCATAATCAAGATCCATCATCCTTGATCAAACATCTATGTCAAAAATTCAAGTCTAGGTAATCCCAATCCTCTTTGTCTTTTATTCCATTTAATCATGGTGTAGAGCATTTATATTTAAGATTTTATAATGCTAGTTTGAATATTTATTCATCTATCACATTATGATTCTAATGTCTCTATCACTTTAATTAGGTAGTTGTTTATTTGTGTTGATTGAATTGCATGATTTGATCCATATAGATGAAATATCCTATTATAGTTGAAATTAATACCCAGAGAAATATATACACTATTGTGTAATAATGAGTCAAATTTTTATGATAACATCACCACAACAAAAGTATTTTTTTAGAACAAGGGTGAATAACATGAAGAGAAAAAATATTAAACTATAATAATATAAAATGTGAAATTTAGTTACTTAAGTAGGGATAAAGACACCTAATCCATAGGTCTTCCTAGTTTCTTGCACAACCCTTAAAAGATTTTATTTCATTGATTATCAGTCATCTATAGCCTTCTATACTTAACCCTTATAGACCAAGTCATCTCTTTCATGCCTAAATCCATCTACCCAAGTCTCATTCCCTCTGGACAAAAGTGCCCAACTTAGATAGGAGTGTTGAAACCCAGGGTGTCCTATTTATGGTGTTGTTATCCAAGTGAAAAGTTGGCTCAAATAATCATATTCTCCTAGATCCTTATGTTAATTCATGTCAACCTAATTCAAATTCATTTAACCCACAAACATTAAATACTCTATAAAAGACTATTAAATTCCATTTAGAAGTGTTGACACTCATTTATAAGAGAAAATCAAGAATACAAGCAAGTACATTCAAGCACTTTTACCTATTATTTTCATACAACCTTCTAATATTATTCCAAACTTATTCAAACCCTTACACCAGTCCCTAGTCATTTCAAGTACACCTAGTTTCACATCTAGTTGAATTTTTATACATAATTACACCAAACACTTTAATGGGAGAACTACATTAGCTTGATCCCTCCTCAGAGTATTGGTATGTAGGCAATGTGCCAACACATGGGGTGTGAAGTGAATCTAGCATATCTCTTACACACTAACCCCATCTCTCTCTTTCTCAAGTTGTCATTCAAGTTCAAGCAAAAAGAGCTCTTAAGGATTTGAATATTATAATAGATGTACAGTGAGATTCATAGACTTTTGGATTTTGATATTTCACTGATAAGGTAATGTAGACCTACTGAGCAGAACCTAAAAAACTTAGATCACTTGGATAATAATAGCAGAAAAGGACTATATCACCGAACAACAAGGTGCCCCACTTTTAGTGCTCCTATCCAATCTAGAAACAAAATCCAAGATTTTTTTTATGATAATCTCCCAAGCATGCATAGAAATTTATAAACCCTACAACACCTAGATCAGTCAGTTTCTAACTAAGTTTGATTCTCTCTATTATTGTTATTTTTAGAAAAGGTCTAATTTCAATTCAATTTCACAAATCAGTGGCTTTAATTAAGAATATTATTTTTTTATTTATCGTACTCATACTTGTTTATTAAATAGGAATAAAAATCCACTGTTCTAAAAAATAACAAAATATTTGGTGAACTTGACTTCAAATTTTGCATAAAAATCCTAGAAACCTTAGGATAAATTCCTAGATGATTTTTTTCTCATAAATTTCTAAAATTTTTCTTGAATATTAGAATAAAAAATTCCTCTCAAATTTTAAAATTCATTAGTAAATTTTAAAATACATTTATTTCAAACCCTAGTTACATCAATTAGGTCCCAGTAATTTTTTATTTATTTTTTGAATATTTAGTTGCATATTAAAATCAAAAAATCACTTCAAATTCAAAAATTCATAGTAAATTCAAAAAATATATTTCTCTCAAAAATCTAGTTGCATCTACTGGGTCCCATTAAATGACACACTTTCCCATAAATGTCTAAATTTTTACTTGCATACTTAACTCATAAATTCAATTTCATTTTAAAAAATTCATAGTATTTTGCAAAACTATCACTGTTAAATCCCTAGTTGCATATACTAGCACCTATTTGATTTTTGAGGTATCACCTTACATCCATAATCAAATTGTAAATTTTTTTTCACTTATGTATAAATTTTTCTTACATTTCTTGAAAATAATTAGGAAACCATAATGGTCTGTATCATGTATATGAATGATGAAGTCTATCATATGTTAGTACAAAGCTTCATCCTTTGCATTTCATGTGTATGTTTAATTATAAGAAATGATATTACAAAATTCATTGTCAAAAAATGCACAAAATTTCAAAAATACTTTTGCATATTCTCTTTTCCTCATACAAAATAATTATCAACTCCATTTCTCTAAACGCATTCAAAATGCTATGTTACATGTCAAAATTATATGACTTTATGAAAAAATTCATGATCTCTATCCTTTACTTTCTATAACTCATGTGGAAATTTTTTCAAGTTTATCATGTTAGACATGTTAGAAATGCTATGATTCATGTCAAAATTTTCTATGCATTCATGCAAATTTTCATGCTCTCTCACCCTTGCTTGATATCTCTTATGTGGAATGCTCTTTATAAACATATTTTTATATAACTTATAACTCCAATTACATGAATTTTATCCCACATACATGGTTTCTACCTATAGGATCCATTTCATAAGCTAACAACCACCTATCAAGTTTTAATGTCATATCTTATGCACAAGAAACCATTTCCTTCTCCTCCTCTCCCCCAAGAGGGTGATGGATATTTTACCTCTAACTAGGTCCATGTTATAACCCCTCCAAAAGGTGAGGTAGCCTAAACTATTCTTATTAATGCATACATTCAGCCTATAGCTTCTTCAAATCCTCTTCAACATATGTGCTTACATGTTCAATTGAAAGCAACTAGGGCTTACACTTGTAAGGTTCTAAGGGATCAAATCACCAGTATGAGCAAGTTAATTTTAAATTTAAAAATATAGAATTAGATATTACATGACAAGATCAAAACATTAGAAAATCATATTATAATACAAAATCCTCAAAGGCACCCTAGTGTCAATCATGTATATGCACCTCCATCTAGTCAATTGGTTGCAAGCAATGTTACATATCAAAACAAGAAATCACAACAAATTAACTCTAAAACTAGTGATTTAAAAGGCATTAAATGATAAAATAAGAGTTCAAGTGAGGTTATAATGGAAATGATTAAATCTAAGTTGATAAAACTACCTCCTCTACATCTAGTGAGAAGATCTAGATATTATTGTGCATATCATAGAATGCATGGGCATCACACAGATTCATGTTTAGCATTGAAACAATATATACAATAGATAATTGATCATGAGGACCCTATATAAATTAAATAAATCAAGAAATCCATGATGACATAGGAACACATTCACAAAGGGTCAAATTTAGAAATAGTACAAAAGTGGTTACCAAAGCATAACTCGGAACAATAAAAGGGTTAAAAAGTAAAATCAGAGAAATAAATAGTACTACAAGCACAGGTAAAACATGAAAAATATACAAATCTACCTCTCCAAAATGAGGCTAAAATTTCAAATAAATATGGGTTTGGTAAAAAATATCTACAATAGTTTGATTATCAAGGTCAAGGTTTAGGCAAGTAGGCTCAAAGCATCACTACTCCTATTATAGAAATTGATAATGTTTATCACCAAAGTTTGGGATTTACTAAACATTCTATAGAAAATAATTCACAAACTAGTTCATCAAAGGAAAAGATATAGATGTAACAAAAGTCAACAACAACATTCCATTGGTTCAAAATCAATATGATAATCATGAGTGGAGCAATACAGGTTATTATGATTTTCAAGATACAAACAATGCATCTAAATATTCAAAGTCATATTCACAACCATTCCCTCATGCTTCATAATTATGCACGATACCTTTATTCAATATAGTATACCATGATAGGGAGTCTCATCTGAGACTCATTGGTTAGTATCATTTCTTATCAATCTTTCCTATAAATAGCTTATTTCAAAATACAAAAAAATTTAAATAATTCAAAAATACTAAAAACATTTAGATTATATACATCATCCATGTTTTACATTTCTACTATTGTGTTAGACTTACATTTGCTATTTTATGTTATTATTTGTCAATTATCTACATTACCATGATTCATTTGATCTTCTTTGAGTGTGTACAAGGACTTCTAGTTCCTTGATTGATTCATTCTACCCATTGAGGGGGCATCCTACTTCTACATTTAAAATGCATATTGATACATCTTCTCAATAGGGGCATATTATACATGAATACACCATCTAGGTTATGTAATTATTACACCACACACTCTAGTTATCATGTTGACATACATTACTTACTATATTACACAGATTACCACATCGACACTCATTAGTATCTTGCACTTGTGTATTTCCTAGCATATCCCTAGTCTTGTACTAAACATGTCTTGCATACTTTCACTCTTGATTTGATTATTTATATGTGATTGTACCTTTCCAGTTTTTGCATGCTTTCCTTTCTTATTTTGCATATCTAGATGTGATTGCATTTCCAATTCTATTTTTGTTTCTTATGTGTGCCTTAGGACATTTGCCAATGTCCTTTGCTTCTATACATGTGTGTACCTTTGGAAAAAAATTAATGTCCCTTGAATGTACTATTATATGTGCCTATAGCCATCATGACAATCTTTTCTTTTTTTAAATTGTATATGTATATGGCATTTGAACATGCCTTGTATGCTTGCTTTCTAGTTTGAGTGACATGTGCTCATGTCCCTTGTTTGCATGGCCCCTTGGCCAACCTTGTATGCTTTTTAATTCTTGATCCTTGATTTGTATGCTTGTTTCTTGATTTATTGTCCTTATTTATAATGTCATGATCCATATCATGCATTTACCTTGCTTTTTTGGATGGCATGATGGACATCATGCTCCATCCCTCCAACTAAAAACTAACATCTAACATTTCTAGTTCCAGTTTAGTATATTGTACATGCTTTTATATTTTTATATATATCTAGGCATATCCATGTTGATCTAATAATATCTCAATAAAAACATTTATATATCTAGAGATATATTTTTAAATATCATTGCTATATCATGTATCTATGTAGCATAGCACACTTGCAGGACTTTTTTCTTTTGAGGGCAATCATTTCAAGTTTAATCATTCCTACCTTTAGAAGAGGGAGAAACAAATAGGGGTTTTGTCATAGACATAAAAGGTCCCAATAGTCAAAATAACAACATTTAGATGACCCAATTTAGAATCTAAAGGTCAAACTAGATAGAATAGAACAAAAAATAGTGATAATTCCAGATCAACAACCAGTATCAACACAAGATAATAATGATAGAAATGGATAGTAGTGATAAACACAAGGCTATATTAATTTTGGTGCTCTTTTCTATGAATAAAAACACCTAAATTTTCTATTAATAGGCAAAAAATTTAGCTCAACTATAGTTTTTGTACATCTAGATCAATCAGAATCAACAATTTTAGTATAGTTTTTTTAGAGAATCTAGATATAGGGGAGTATCATGCACAACATGATGGCTTTCTCTTCCAGTTTTAGATTAGGTAGTTGACATAAATTCTAAATCAGAATCTATGATCTAGACACTAATGATTGGGGGAAATGTGCATGGTACATTGGTCTTCTTTTGTTTTTGAGTTCAGTTTATTACCTAGGTATTCTCAGTAGTTGCATGCATTACTCCATCTATAGGTGGTTGACATCTTTTTAAATTTAAAATTTCATACAAGTTTAAACTTCCTGAGTACCCAAATTTCTAATTTGGCATTCACATAATCTTAGTGCATAAGTTTTGAAGTGGCTTTTACACAAGCCAAATATCCATCTTTTGGAATGGCCAAGAGTGGCCTAGTTTTTAGTATACATTCGGCTATCCATGCCACATTGCCATATTTTTAGAACATCCATGGGCTCCATGAGCCATCTCATATAACATATATTCTATACTGGTATCACTTCATAGCTTCACTCAATGGGCAATGATGGAGCCAAAGGGCCAACATTTGTATTCTTAAGCTACCTATTTAGAGGGATTAGACACAAAGTCTAGACATTGATTATCACATGCATGATCATCCAGATTAACTTATTGGGAAACTATGGATCTAAAGAGATAGCCTTTATATTCTTGAGGAACCTATTTAGAGGGATTGGACACATAGTTCAGACATTGATTATCACATGCATGATTATATAGCTTCACTCAATGGAAATGATGGAACTAGAGGCCCAACCTTTATATTCTTGAGCCACTTATTCAAAGGGATTAGACACACAATCTAGACATCAATTATCACATGCATGATCATCTAGCTTCACTCAATAGGTGACAATGGATCCAAAGGGCTAACCTTTGTATTCTTGAGTAACTTTTTGGAGAATTGAGCACTCAACTCTGTTCATGATATAAATATTGATATAACATCATCTGGTAAAATCTAGCATTACTCAGCCTTAGGATCACAATAGGTTTTATATTGATTTGTGTACCTAGTGAAGTGTATTCATTCCTTTCTCTTGATTTTTATTTTACTCATCTTTTATATGTTCTTGTTTTATATCACATATAATAAAAACTAATCTACTCTTTGTTTCATATCATAGATTCACACTTATACAATGTGCTCTCTATGCATTATCTAGCATTACTCAACATCATACAAGCTTCATGGGCTTCACCTTTATAGGTAAGTTCATGTATATTTTCTATTTTTTCCTTTATCCTAGTATTTCACTTTGTTGCATCACTAGAATAAATGGGGGCGAATATAGTCATATGAAATATATAATTTGGTTACTTAAGTATGGATAAAGACACCTAATCCATATGTCCTCCTACTTGCTTGCACAATCCTTTTAGGTTTTTTTTCAATGATTTCCAATCATCCACAACCTTTCATACTTAACCCTTATAGACTTAGGTAGCCCTTTTAGGCTTAGATCCATCCTCTAGATTTCATTCCCTCTAGACAATAGCACCCAACTTGGATAGGAGCACTAAAACCTAGGGTGTCTTATTTCTAGAGCTATTGTCCAAGTGCAAAGTTGGCTCAAATAGTCATATTCTCCTAGATATTTATTCCAATTCATGTCAACCTAATGCAAATTTATTTAACCCATGATCATTAAAACCCCTATAAAATGCCATTCAAAGTCCATTTAGAAGGGTTAGCACTTATTTATAAGAGAGAATTAAGAATAAAAACAAGTGCATTCAAGCACTTTTATCTATTCTCTACATACAACCTTCCAATAATTTTTAAGCTTATTAAAACCCTTACACTAGTCCCTAGTCATTCTAAGTACACCTAGTTTCACATCTAGTTATATTTTCATACATAATTATATCAAGAACTTCAATGGGAGAACTACATTAGTTTGATCCCTCATCAGAGTATTAGTATATAGGCAGTGTGCCCATACACAGGGTGTGAAGTGCATCTAGTGTATTCTTTACACACTAACCCCTTTTGTCTCTTTCTTAAGTTACCATTTAAGTTCAAACACAAAGAGATCCTAGGGATTTTAAGATTAAAATAGTTGTACAATGAGCTTCATAGACTTCTGAGCTTCGATATTTCATTGATATGATAACATAAACCTACCGAGTAGAACCTAAAAAACTCAAATCACTTGGATAATAGCACCAGAAAAGGACTATAACACTCAATAATAGGGTGTCCCACTTTTGACACTCCTATCTAATCCATAAATAAACTCTAGGATCATATTTGTGATAGTCTTCCAAGCTTGCAAAAAAAAAATAGACCCTACAACACCCATCTTAGTCAGTTTCTAGTTAAGTTTGATTTTATTTTTATTATTGCTATTTTTAGAAAAGGTCTAACTGTAATTCAATTTCATAAATTAGTGGATTTAATTATAAATATTATTTACTAACTTATCCTACTCAGACTTTATTAAATAGGAATAAAATTCCATTATTTAAAAAAATAATAAAACACAAACCAAACAATACTTAACATTTTTTATCATTCCCAAAAAACAACAAACAGGGTTCACAGAGGACTCACTAAAAATATTAAATGGAGATGAAAACTAAATAAGAAAATTTATACATGAATATGAAACTAAAAATGAGATATTACAACTTTCATATTTAAAAAATGTTAAATTGAGTGATTATTACAACACCCTTTTTAGAGCAAACTTGCATATTAAAATAAGGAACAATAGAAATTTTTGAATAAATTTAATTTGTAAAGGGGTCACTAAAATAGAAAACAACAATAAAATATGAAACTAATCATAATCAAACTCTGATATCTCTTTAATACTCTTATAACTATTTTTAGCAACTTAATTATTTATCGACTTCACAAACTAAAAAATGAAATTAGGTGCACAAAATTGCCAAATGCCTTTGAAATTAGATCCACCAAAAATAATTAGAACGGGGTAGAAAAATAAAGATTATAGAACCTGGTTTACATAGGATAAGTCTAGATATTACAAGTTTCCATTTCAAAAAATCTTTATTTTGAGTATTAAATTTGAATCCATTTCTAAATTGATTTAGTTGATTTCCAAACATAAAACTCTTAGTATAAAATTGCACTAAATCTTATAAAAGTGCATGCAATCATCCAACCATCAATAAACAATCTCAGAGGATGATATATTTATCTTTGTGCTTTTCAAGATAAGATTTAAGTCTCAAATTCATTTACACTCCACTAATAAGATTTTAAAGGATACCTCAAGACCCACCATGGTCAACCTATCCAATTTGGGATTATACAATGATTAAGCTATGAGAATTATGGTATTTATGTCAAGACACTTAGTAATAATCCATATTAGAATTTATTAACTTTATTCATTAATTTCAACAATATATGTTTAACCCAATATTTATTGTATAACTAATACAATATATTGATATTAATCCATAATTTCACAATGTTGAGGTAATTTAAACTCACTATATTTTAAGTCTATAATTAATAATATTTTCTTTCCATATTATGTTCTTAATGTTATTTTACTATTCAAACTCTATGTTCTTAACACTAATGTTATCATCTAACTATGAATCTTAGATATTACAATATTTGTTTATCCAAATGATTACTAATTTTCATCTAAATAATATTTTATTGACCTACTCATCAAGGTTCACGATTCATATATAAAATAGTTTCCAAATCACTATTAAAAGTAATTCTATTATTAAATCACTAGCCTACATCTATTGTCAATGCATTAAGTGTTATAGACTAATCATTGACAATTTAGATTAAGAAATATCATTATACATTGATATCTTTGAATAATACAACTATCATTATAACTATCTAGTACATAAGCTATAACATAGATCTTTTCAATGCTAATTTAACTCAAGTTAATGACAATCTCCAAGAACAAAATAATATAAATGTCTCAACTGAATAAAAACCATATAATCATAATTTATTCAAAACTCAAAGACACTATTAATTTCAACATAAAAATATTATATCTCTATACCTTATTTTCTATTGATAATTCATCAACCTGCACTATGAAAATAGTTAATTAATAAAGGGGGATAGCTTATGTTAATCAAGAGACTTATCCCTCATAAATAATTTAGAATTATTATAAATTGACATACAAATTAAATAAATATTTATGCAATAAAATATAACATATTGAGATAACTTACATGTGACAATTCAAAAATCAACCCAATCATTGGAGTAAAAACTACACTTCAACATCAAAATGACACTAGGCTTACTGATAACCAAGCTCAACACCAAATATTAAAAAATTAAAATATTATTATAAAATTAAAATTAGCATACCATTACAATTTTCATAACAATCAGTTCTCATCAAAGTGAACAATACAAGAAATCCCACCATCACAACATCATTTGATTTCTATGCACCCCTCTAGATGTGATATCTATAATAGAGTAGACCTTTAAGAAAAAAATTAATTTTAAAATTTGAATTTCACTTCAAAAATGTCATAAATAAATCCACGTAGACAATGCTAAAAATTAATAGCATAAATACCTTACAAAGCACCTCAAAGACTATATCGAATCTCCCTTGCTCATATCAAAACTAATCAATGTTACAGGGATAATTTTGCATCCATATATCACAATGATAACAAGCTTATTTAACACAATTCATTACACCAAAACTAAGGCATTAGTTAAAGTAAATTATCTCTCAATTAGGACTTATTCACATAAATATTATTCAAATAAAATGTAAACAATAATCCACTATCCTATTTTCAATTAAGGATATGTATTTTATTTCTATTTACGAGAACTCGCATCTATAATTTATATTATAAAATATTAATTTGATATCCAAATACTATGTATATAAACTTATTCATCCAAATAATAATGTATTTGTTCTCAGATAATTTTCAAATGAAATATAATTATATATATTCTAATATATACATTCACATCTAAAATCGTGACAACGTTAATTAAAAATAATTGACGATAACTTATAAATATAAACTTTGTGTCTCAAAATTGCATATATATATATATATATATATATATATATATATATTTCATTTAATATTAATTATAAAATCATCTTATAATATTAAAACATATTATTTTATTTATTTATAGACACACACACACACACACAAATATAATATAATAATATACCAATATCTAGTATTTAATATATTATTATTTATATAATAAACCCTACAAAATGGGTTTGAGTTGGTGGCTAATGACCTGTGGCTGATGATTGGGGCTTTAAGTCTTGGCTATGACCATGGCTATAGGTTAGGCCAGGCTAGGGGTGGGGTGGGGTGGGTTGGCTGCCTATCCCCCTCCCCTCCTTATTATGGGATGGGGTTGGGATGACATCCTTGCCCCCTCCCCATATCATAATAAAATATACATACATATTTTTATTTTATTTATTTTTAAATAATAAATTTAATATAAAAAGAGATGAATGCTATAGTAATACATATTTTTTTAAAATATATTTTTACATATAAATACACACATAAACATTGTTTTTAAAACTAGAAATTTATTATTCTCCAATATGGAAGGGCAAATGGAGAATATATCAGGGAGTTGTAAGAGATCTAGGGTTTGCATTTTTTTCTTTTTCTTTTTCTTTTTAATTTTCTCACAAATAAACAAATAGATTATTTAACCAAATCATAGCTAAAACACACCCCAATTTAATCTACTCATTAATTTGAAAAAAAAAAATTAGGGATTTAAAAGAAAGAAACCCCTTGCCTATTTCATTGAAGTTTCTTTCTTCATATGGGTGTTCCATTCTCCTTAACCACTCCTTCCTCCATATTCATTCTTAATTGTCCCTCCACCTATTTTTTTCCTTGGCAAAACTCTAAAATGGATCCTCTCTCTATTAGGTTAACTTTTTAATGGAAAGGATGTTTGTATATTATTTTATTTTATTTTTAGGGTTATGGTTTCTACTCTTCTATTTTAATTTATTTGTATTTGCCATTATTTTTATTTTTACTTGGATTAAATTAATTATTACATTGAGAAAATTAAGTAACTAAATTTATTAAATTTATTACAAAACTAGTAATACTATTTTAACTTATATTAACATATAAATATGATCATATATATATATATATATATATATATATATATATATATATATATATATATATATAACTATAAATATTGAAATAACAATATTTCATTCAAACTTATTTGTTTATCTAAATTAAGAATAAATATGCAAATTTATTTATTTAATATGTTTATCTACATAATATCATTTTAATATACATATATTTATATATCATCTTATTTATGTCCATTATTAAATATTACCTAGGCTCAGTCATAATGATAATTGTGTTATTATTCATATTTTAAAAATATATTTTGTTACTAAACACCAAGAAAGATACAAATCAAATGATTGAAACCAACTTAACATAACATAACCACTTGATGGGTTCAAACAACGTGTTTGAATTAACACAAATTTTATCCAATGAATAAACATGTCAAAAGTAACTCAATGACATGAAAACCCCTAGAAAGCATAAGATAAATAATAAACAATAATATGAATTATTATTAGCATTAAACACACACAACCTAAGGATGTCCTAAATGAGTCACAATGAATCTAATTCTAAGTCACTACAACAAGGTAAGTAAAGTCAAGACTAACAATCAATCATAAGACATCTCACTTACATGTCATGCACAAGGACACATTCAACACATTGGTAATCTAAATAATGTTACGTCAAGGAAAAAAACATTTTAGAGCTTGAGAAGGGTATTACATTCACCCCTATTAAAAAATCATCATCCTTGATGCTTCTAAAATAAAATCATGTAGTGAAATACACCACATTCCCAAATTGTATTAATCCACTACTAAGCAAACCTTTGTAAAGTTTTAAAACTCATATGCTGCTTTCAAAATTGTCACAAAAAAGGATAACACTGAAATGTTGTTTTCGATATTATGATATGCTAGAACATAATTTCTTATTCAAAATAACCCTTGCGCCATCCCATGGTATAATATGAATAAAAAAGATAGTATCAAAGCATGGAACCAATGTAATTACTATAATACCACTTATCTATGCAATACTAAGTCAACTATTAACTAAAGCATACTACCATGTTATTCTTATTAAACAAAATATCATAACTCTAAAGAATTTTCATATATCATATTCACTACCAAATAAAATTATGAATTGTTAAGATCACTAACAAGAGTATAATCCACTATGTAACAAGTAATAATGAATATTACTACCAATTCATATAAGAAATCATATAATGTTAGAACAATATCAAAACAATTTGTTGTGAAAAGAATAATAGTTTATATCAATTGCATCATCAACAACATCTCATCAAACCTCTTTAGACCTCTTGAAACTACTTAGACGTCCTAACTACTTAGAGCTCCCAAAACTTCCTTATTCCCTTCTTAAACCCCCTAGCCTCCTTAGACATCCCAAATAAATGGCCATATATATATATATATATATATATATATATATATGTATATATATGTATATATATATATATGTATATATATATATGTATATATATATATATGTATATATATATGTATATATGTATATATGTATATATATATATGTATATATGTATATATATATATATATATATATATATATATATATATATATACATACATATATATATATATATACATATATATATATATACATATATATATATATATACATATATATATATATATACATGTATATATATATATATATATATATATATATATATATATATATATATATATATATATAGTGTGCCCTCTGTGAAGGAGAATAAGTATCTTTTAAAATCTATTAGGTCAAGATGGGAACCTGTGTGGAACAAGTTCGTGACACCATCCTTCCCAAACATCAGCCCTGGTGTTGATTATTCTTTATATATATATATATATATATATATATATATATATATATATATATATATATATATATATATATATATATAAAGAATAATCAACACCAGGTCTGATTTTTGGGAAGGATGGTGTCACAAACTTGTTCCACACAGGTTCCCATCTTGACCTAATAGATATTAAAAGATACTTATTCTCCCTCACATAGGGCACACTACACATATTATTATATAGAAAACACATGAACCAACATTGAACACAAACCAAAAAACCATAATAAATATAAAAAATCAAATGTCAAAATAATCAATTTAATAATCAATAAGTTAATGAAATAAAAAAACAAATTATAAATTTATGAATCAAGTTCAAAATAAATTGGTGCTAATAAACAAAGAAAGTCTAATTACCAATTATCAAGTCATCAAAATAAATAAATAAAAATTAAATCTAATTGAAATCAAATGTAAATCCATTTACTTCAAGTTCAATACAATAATTTATAAATGTTCAAAACTCTAAAAGAATAATAAAATGAAAATTCAAGTTCAAGGACTAGTGTTGGTTCTCAAATTAAAATTAAAAATATCACATTACTTGAACTATGTGACTATAAAATTCACCTAAGGGAAGAAGGAATCAATAAAACTCAATCATCTCCAAGAGGTGAGAGAATAAAAGTAACTTAACTACCTCCTTGATTTAAGAGAAAACATCACATCATCCTTTATATACCTACCAAAAGAGTAACATGATTACCTCCCAGAGGAAATAAAGTAAGACTCGACTACCTTCTAGAGGTGGGAGAAACAAGAATAATAATAATCCTCTTTATACATCCTGGTAACAAGTTATGATGTAACTTTGCAAAAATAAATCAAGTGTGAACCTCATGCCTGGTACACAATGCCAAAATTACCTCAAAAATCTACCAACTATCCCAAAGCCTATGAATTAACTAATATACAAATATCTCATCAAATAATATATCATTTTCTATTCTTGCAGTTAACTCAAATAATTTTATAGAAAAAACTATGCTCAATCCTGGTTGTCTTGTTCTAATGTAAATCAATAATATGTATTGATAACTCTCATGTAACATTACTAATGTAAAGATCTCGGTAGTTGCACCATCATAATTTATTCACAAGTATAAATCATTATTTAATCTCTATTAACGTGTCCAAATTAGATTAATCATATATATTATAAAAAGTACACTCACACTTACAACCACTATTCCATGTTAAAATGAACACCCAAGTGAACCATAATCACAACACAAATTGTCATCTCAAGAGAAAACTAAATATCTTACTAATTCACTCACAAGCAAGAAAGTACATTCATTCTTCATGATGGATAAGGGGACAAAAAAATAAAATATCAAGACCCTACCCCACACTTACTCTTGAATCACTGGAAGTTACATGCAAGGTTCAACTACATAACTCAAGGATGGGGTTAGAACTTCAACACTCTTGTTCAAAACACAAGGCATCCAAACCATACTAGGTACCATTTGGTTATATAAAACACAACATGCACAAGGTTAAAAACACACTAGGGTTAGTTAAATTCTATACTAAAACATAATAGAACAAGGCTTCTTTATAACCTCATGACTTATGCTTAACCAAGATGAACATTAAAACACTAACTAGAACACACTAGCTTAGAGCTACCACCACTAATAGTTTGATTTAAAAACAATAAATTTTATCATATTGTTAACTATATACACATTTTATTATTATAGTTATATTAACTCAATGAGCTAATACATAATCATTAAAAGTATGCGTAAAATAGGTATTTGGCATGCACAACATACATACAAACATACAAATTTTCTCTATATATAATCATTTTCTACCAAATAATAATAAAAAATGATCAACACAACATCCATTAATGAGACACGAGAGTAATACAATCCAAGAGAAAAGTTCAACATTTCATCATTTTATCCACTTCATGGTCTAATGGTCCATGATGGATAAATACTCCACCATAATAGAAAACAAATAATAAGTGGGTTCTTTCTAACACGATGATCCCATCTACTGATGGAATGCATCATGCAATCAGAGTGTAGTGATTCCTAACATAGTCCATGTTTGGAAGTACATACATTCTCACTACATCATTTTACTTGTACACATGTGAGTAGGAGTTATAAAATATGTGTAGTAGAACACCAAACAATCTAGAGCTCCCAATGTTTAATTGTGCTTTGATACTAAAATGTAATACCCAAAATTTACATCTTAAACACACACACAAAACCACACCATTTTTTTTAACATTCCACTGAACACACTAACTTATATGCATATAAATATAGTGACACTAACATGGCATATAACTCAAGAGAATACAAAAAAACAATGCCACAATAAGGTTTTGGCCCAAATGATTACACTTTGATTTATTACACAAAGTAAAACACACAAAGAGTCAAGGTTCAAATACAATATGAATAAACTATTAATTATTTGGGTGTCATCATTTTGACACAACATAATTTTTAGATGATTATAAGACATACATAGACACATAAGGCTAGAGAGGTTTCAATTCTCTTTACAACTTTGCCAAAAACCTCACAACTAGGCAAAATATAAATTTTATAACAACTTCGTAAACATGGAAGGATCACATCCTAACTATGGTAATATTCAC
>JARHVA010003845.1:1377500-1417500 GCA_037957365.1 Torreya grandis
TATCACAACATATCATGTGAGGCAGGGTTCCAAAGCCTACAGTCTAACATAATCACACAACAACCCTAAAAGATTCTTATGATTTAATATTTCAGTAATCTAATAACAAGAAAAGTAAATCCAATCTCATGCACACAAAAGCTTGTGACATAAAGTGGGGGTTAGAAATAAAATAAATAAATAATTAAACTAAAAATGTATATAAGACATATACTCACGTCAATGTAAATGGAATCCTAATACATGGAAGAGAAGAACACAAATGCACTATCTATCTACTCTTATAAAGGATAAACAAATTTAGGAATACTTAACTTTGAAGTTGAACCCATCAAGCCTCAATATTCCCCTTGGCCAAGGTGTTTCGTAAGAGATTATCATGGTATATAAAGATAACTAATATAAATTAGATCTAAGTTACAGAACCTATCCAAGTGTCCAAAAGACTTCTCCACAAGATGATATTAGAGCTCCAAAGAAAGTATTGAACCCTAAATCTTTATTCCCCAAGTATAATAATTAACATGTAGATATTCATTCACACTTATTCACATAATTATTTGCTCTTATGAAATGGTGGTAAATGACCTTGTATATATAGGTAGATCTTACCCTAAAAACTTTTGGACAAGTTGGATGTGTTAGGTTGACCTGATCAACCTTGCACTTTTTTGGGCTAACTCACTAGGTTTTTGATAGGTTGAAAAAAAGTTTAATAAATAAAAATAGCTAAAGAGTCCCTTAAATATATTAGGTTGACTTGATCAACCTAGTTTGTTGAATAGGAAGCATGAAAATGCATTAGGTCAGCCATGGTGTTCTACCTAGTTTGTTGAATAGGAAGAAGGGAGATAAATCAAGGAAAAGAGGGATAAAGCATGTAAAAGGATACAAATGGTTAGGAGTGAGAATAATAAGCTTATGGTACATTATTTTTAGGAGACAAGCATGTGTATGGTAAGTGGAAAAAAGAACAATAATCTTATGAAGCATTGATAGTCTATTTGCCCCTTTCTTGGTGCATCCCTTAAGGTATGTACTTAGAGAAATTGAGACTTAAAAATTTCTTGGAAGATACAAAGTGTTAGTAATCAATAAAATTTTTAAAATATTATATGTATACATATGCCCCAGTCGAAGCTCGTCACATGTCACGTAAGTGTAACATGGGATAGTGCTTTAGAATAGAACATGATAACACATAACATTGATGTTAAGTATGCTGTAGTAAGTAGAAAATAAGATAAATGAAAGAGCTATATTAAAAAATTCATACCTCGAACTTATCTTAGTTCTATAGAAAAATTAGACTTAATAAATGTGAAGGTGTCCAATGTGAAGTATACTAGGCAAACTTATAAAAGTTAGTGCAAAAAATAGACAAAAATAGATTTGTTTTTGAAAAATAGGCATATAATAGTGGAAAGGATAGAGATTTTTATGAAAATTTGGAAAAATAGGATTGGTAAGGCAAGTTTTAGAGTATTGAAGGAAAATACATGACAAAAATATGGTAAATGAATGACAAATGATGGCAAATGAATGGAAAATAAATGGTAAATGAAGGACAAAAGGATGGCAAAATGAAATGACAATGATAGGAAATAAATGACTAATGATATTGGAAAGAAAAGGACAAATGATAAGTAAAATATGAATGGAAAAAAGGAATATATAATATACTAAATCACGTTGGGTAACATGTAAAACATGAATGACAAATGAAATATCAATGCAAGACACATCTAACAAATATATATAAGATATTGAAAGGTAAGATCATGTAAGATAGTCATGAAAGAATCAAACATAAGGAAATTAAGAAGGAATATTGAATTTAATGTAAATTAAAATGTAAGACAAATATGAATAAGACATACATAAAAAGAAACATGTAATAATGGAAAAAAGGGTGTGGACTCAATTGTCCACAACAGAAGGGTAGTATAATAATGACAAATGAAAAAAAAGAGTGATCCATAGGTACTCAAACATGTTTTTTTGCTCTAAGGATAGATAAAATTGAAACAAAGTAATGTTAACATGTTTTTAGGAGGTGGAGAAAAAGGAATTAGAGAAGAGGGAAAACAAATTTGGAATCACAATTTGCCTATCAAGGGAGGAAATGAAATGGGTGGAGGGGAGAATGAAGGAAAAACCAAGGTAGAGAGAACTCTTTATCAAAGTCAAGACACTCAAATTAGGTTTTTCAAAACAAAATGACTTTTGGCCTTAAGGACTATGAAGAACTTCTCTTAGCCACACAAGTCTTGGGTAAACAAATGGAGTATATAGATCATCCCATGAAGGCTATATGTATGAAAATTAAAATGGACCTGCCTCCCCATGATGTGTTCCTTGTTCTTCAATATTAATTATATAGCCATCAATATAATACAAATATTGGGTACTTACATGAGAAATTAGGTAGCACCATAGAGTTTTTAAAAATCCCCTATTCTAATCTACTGGCCTACCACACCCCAAGGGACTTCAGCTCTATGTGAAGTCGACTGTGGAGTTTGAGCTTCGATTGGAGATAGGAAATGTGATTGTAATCACGTATTTTGATGTGAATTTGAATTTTGAGCTTTGTATGTTGCCTATTATATATTATTGCCTTTTGTTTCAAATGATTTGGTTTTTAACTTTCTTGATGGATTTTTTAGCTTCCTCCTCTATATGGATTTGGAAGACCAAACATGGATGCTAAATATGAATTTCATTTGAAAACTTGGGACAAGGTTTATAAGAGATAAAACTTTAAATAGCATGAGGTATAAGAGTCTCGTAAATCTAGGTAAAATAAAAGTGTTATCTAGACTTTGACCTTGTTTTATCTAATGCAGAGTGAAAGCAAGGTGAAATCAAGAGGAATGACACATGGAACAATTTGAATTGATTCAAATCATAAAAAATGTGACAAAGAAAAAAAAAGGGATACAATGATAGTAAAGTGTGATTCCTTATCATAAGAATGGGGGAAATAGAGGAAAATATGCTAACATAGATTGTTGTGCAAATTTCATCTAGCAAAAGAAGCAAAAGCTAAAGTTGAGAACAAGGATCAATTACATGAAAAGATGGTAATTTTATGAGAAGGTTTGGGTCCTATCCATGGTATTACAAAGCAATTAATAAAAGAGAAACCCATGAGGGTGATGATAAGTAAGAGAAAAGTAAAGTGAGGGAGTCTTGTTACAAATCAAATCACAAAATACAAACACAAAGGATGCCAAAACAACATTGGAAAGAATAAAAAGATAAAACATAGATAAAAAGATGGTGGTTTTTTTTAGGGATGCTGGGTTCTATCCATGATCTTACAAAGAAAATCACAAGATAAAAACCTAAGGGGGTGCTAAAAGAGAAATATCAAAATATAAAGAAGACTATGGTACATTAAGAGGTAAATGCTAAAGAAAGGGGTAAAAATGATCATAAAGCTACTAAGGTAAAAAAATGACATAAAAGGATAAAAGATAAGAGAGATATATAAAAAAATGAAAACAAATGCCAAATGTGATGTGTAAGAAAACCAAAGAATGTAAAGGGGAAACAATGATGCTTAGGAAAATGAAACTTGAAAAAAAAGAAAAATGCCTAAAAATAAAGAAACATGAGACAGAAAGAATAAGTAGAATCTATGTTAACATTTGTATCAAAGATGAACATGTGAAAAACAAGTCTATAAGTCTCAAAATGTTTCTTGAAGATGGATTTGTTTGTTATGCATTATAGAATAAGAGTGGGCATCAAAACATGCCCCAAAGGCTAAGTGTATGTAGGGATGGGCATCTCAAGATGCCCCAAATTCTAAAGGGACATGTGGATGAGCATCACAAGATGCCCAAACATGTGAGTTGGAATGAGGTAACATTGAATCATTATAATGATTTGCATTGGGTTGGTAGGTGCTTTTGGAAGTAGGTAAATGTGTTGGTTTGTTAGATTTTAAGGATGTTGAATGTGACATATGATGTGTAGGATAGGTATGAGGAGATAAAGGAAGGCCATGTATGTTATGATTTGGAGTAGGCATTTGAAATAAGTACTCCTTTAGTTCATGTGTCATAAGAGGTTAAGGTTCAATGGATGCAATAATGTGTTTAAATTTGTTCATGTTAGCTATCATTTCCCTATTGATGTAGGAATAAGGATCAATTTTGGTTTCAAAAAAATTAGAAAATGAGGTGTATGTATGAGATAATAATTATTATTCATTAGGTAGTTGATGTTGATGTGATTATGGTCCTTGAGATTGATTTTGAGAAGCTTGAAGACAGTCTTGATAATGTTTTTTAGTGAGAGTATTAAGATTGAAATGTGGACCAAGTAGGGAAGAAATAAGAAATTGATGGAAATCATAATAAGACTCATGAGAATGACCTATGGTAGCATGCCACCAACAAAATTTATTAGGATTGTACCATTTTGGAGGAGGTTTGAAAGGGTCAAATCTCATGTGTTTAGAGGGTGGCAATTTCATCATAAGTTGTTCTAGACTCAAGGGTGGGTGGCTTGGGTTAAAATTGGTTGAATTGGATGCTTCATTTTGAGGTGAGGAGACTTGGATGAATCAATGGTATGAGAAGAAGATTGGAAAGATACTTTAGTAGTTGTTTGAGGTGGTTCAAATTGAGTCATAAGAAAGTCTTGCCTTTTTTCTTCATCTAAGGCTTTTTCTAAAGTTTTATGTGAAAAGATTCAAAATTTGTATTGAAGGGGAGGTTTAAGAGCAGTGTCAAATAGTTTTAAAAGAGTATCATCATTCATGTTATGGTCCACTTTATGAGTAAGAGACTTCTATCATTTGATGAAATTATGAACAGATTCATTAAGAAATTTCTTGACATTGATGAAATAGCTAAGGTAACTTTCAATAAGGTCATCATGTTGGAATTACTTCACTAGAGCATTGATTAAATCCTCTAGTTATGAGATTAAATATCTAGGAAGTTGGTTGTACCACTCAAGTGCATCACCAACAAAGGTTTTAGCTAAGAGCTTGGTGGTATTAAAGGTGTTAGTTTGGACCCATTCATTATAAATATTAACAAAAGACTTAAGAAATATAGTAGGGTCTTTAGTTCCAATATATGTGATAGTTGGAGAAATGTTTCCAATAGCTATGGATGTAATGAATGGGCCTAAAGGCTCATTTTGAAGATGTTGAAGCAATTTGTTATTCATTAGAGGTTGAGGGATGATATTCCCATTGACATATCTAAGAGGATGAGGGACAAAATTTTGATTAATCATGACTTGAGGTAGTTGAATAATCATGTTGCATAAATTTTGTTGCATGTTCATCATTTGAGACTGATTGGTTGTTTTTATAATGTCCATTTGTTGAATAACTTAGGCAAGAAGTTAAGTTATATCAATAAGTGGATTTAAAGGTGGGCTATTAGTGTTGATAGGAAGAGGATTGTTAGTTTTGGTGGGAGGAATATTATTTGTAGGCGGAGGATTCCAAATATTAGTGTTAATTATCTTAAGTGTGGTAGAATAAGAATGAAGCTTAGTCAAGCCACCACTCTTGTGAGGAGTGTAAATAGTATTATCATCAAGGTTTTTGAATATTTGGTAACCATCTAGATTATAAATTTGATTGGAATGATTTGATGAAGGATTTACAATATTAGTATTGGGAAGAGGATTATGATGATCTCAACAACATTACATTGTGTAGTGAGTGGTTTAGACTTAGGAGAAGGGGAAGGAATAAATTGGATAGTTTGATCAGAGGTAATGAAATAATTGAGGTTACTATCCAAGTATTTAATAATGGAATGTTATTGAATAAGGGAAGGATTCAAAGATGTCATCATGATGATACAATACTAGATAACCACACAAGAACAAAAAGTGATAGAAAATAGTATAGATTCGACTGGGTCGACCTAGCACAAAAATAGGGACTGCAAAACTATACAGAGTCAACCAGGTCAATATATTATAGTGTAAAAAGACTAGAAGAAAAGGTTAAATAAGATAAAAAATAGTACAAGGTTGACCAGGTTGACCTAGTATAGTGGACAGAGGTTGAAAAAGATACTAGGTCGATAGGGAAGACCTAGTGTAGTTTACAAGTTCCTTATTTTGCCTATATCTTTAGTTATACTCATATGTTTTACAAACCATAAAATAAGTTGTATTCATGATGATTTAGGGAATATGATAAATTTGACATCAATTTTTGAATTGAAATGAGACAATTTGAAAGTAATGAAATAAAGTAAGTACAAAAAGGAAACAAATAGTCAATTAAATTGACATTGGTTAATCCAATTGATGCACACAAAGTAAAATCTTGCACTATTATTTGATAATGCAAGATTTTTCACACAAAATTGATCAAAAAGAAATAAATCAACTTGAAAATTAAATAACTATCTACTTGGTCAACCTAGAATGTTGATTAGATTATTAATAATGATTTTAAGTGTGAAAGCAAATTAGTTGTAAGCAAGGTACTAGATAGCAATATAAGGATGGTTTCAAGTAGTCTGTAATGAAAGGGACTATAGTGGTAATGATATAGGCTTGGTATTAGGTATTACCACCTCACTTCACACACTAAAACAATAAGAGTAATGGGTACTTAGCTAAAATATACCATTAACCATGCTTTATACTTGACCAGAGCATCAAGTTGACTTCCCACTTGGTGATGAAATCCAAGTAGGTAGACCTAAATAGTCAAATTTTTAAATACTTGTTGATGTTTATGTGGTTTGGCCATGTGTGCAAAAGAATATAAATAGTGAAACTAAGTGATTAATTTAAAATCCCCTAATTAGACTATGTGAACTATTCTAAGCATGCAAATACCTTAAAAGAAAGATATGTTTAACATATATGGTTCATTCCAACTTTGAAACAAGGTATAGTTGAGAAAATATATGGACAATCATAAAAAATAGGGTCAATAGGTTTGAACCTGTACTATGGAAACAAAGTCTAAAAGTGAACTAGGTCGATCAAGTTGACCTAGTTATTTCAGAAAACATAGAACTAGGTCCACAAGGTTGACCTAGTTGACTATGTGGAGGTAGTTTTGAAGAATGCAAAATTTAAAGGAAAGTATAGAAAAATGAAAGATATATATAAATGGAAACTAACCTAAATGGATTAGATATGAAAAGGAGAAGATTTTCGATCTAATACTTTGGATAAAACTAGTAAAAACTTGCAAATTGGGTCGAGTTGGTTAATCAAGCTATACAATAACCTGCTAAAGCTAAAAATGCACTAGGTCAACTTGGTCAACCTAGTAGGCTAAACAAGAAGTTTGAAAACCTAAAAAACTTATATTAGGTTGAGCTAGTAAATTTAATTATCTGAAAAGAATTTTACAAGTTTTGGAAACCTATACTAGGTTAAGCTAATCGAGCCAGTTACCTATTCCTACAAACCTACGTATAGAGGTAAATAGTTGGGTCGATAGGGTCAACCCAACATAATAAAGATATGATAAAAATAATGATGAATAGAAATAAAATAAGTGAAAGAAATCTTCTAAGGGTTTGATTCACACTAGTTTCACTAGAATGTATGCAATTAGAAATGCATCATGTCCATAAATCAATCCTAGATCAGATGGGATATAACACACCTACACTTCTAATTAGGGGCATACAATTTTTAAGTGGGAACATGACCAATGTGAGGATATATTAGACCCAATTAGGGGATCACTTATCACAACACACCATATGAAGTAGGCTTCCAAAGCCTACAGTCTAATACAATTGCAAAACCCTAAAAGAGTCCTATGATTTAATATTTCACTAATCTAATAAAAATATATCCACCAAATCTTGTGGCACAAAGTGGGAGTTAAAAACTATATCCCCATAAAAAATTGAGCAAAATAGATTTAAATACAAAATAACACAAAATCTACCTGAATCTCTACAAAAACCCTAATATGAGAGAATTTAGAAGAGCAATCAAAATTTTAGAATAGACTTACCATCATTTCACTCCTCATTTGACTTCTCTCCAGGATGTTCTAATGGACTATCATCTATAACTTGACTTGGATTTTTGGATTACTTTCTCAAATGGCCCAAAGATGGATAGCTCAATGGATGGTGATAATGGATGCAAGGTGGCTATGAGGACTAGTATTATGAAGGCTGTGAAAGACAACATGATCTTGAATTTATTTTGTATGTTGCTGTTACTCTTGGGGGCATGCCTCTATTTTTAAAGAGGTCTTTGGAAGGGGCTATAAGGGATTTGAGAGGGGAGATTTTACCTCTCAAATTTTAAATTTTGAAGAGGAGAAGGTTGTAGAGGTGGGAAGCTTCTAGACCTTATTTTGCGGGGTGGAATATAAAAATAATTATGAAATTAATAATTTAGGTGGAAAGTGGGGTTGTGGGGTAGGTTACAATTTTTGAAGAATTAAAAATTGAAGATTATGTGGAAAGTGGGATTGTTGGGTAGATTAAGATTTTGGAAGGAAAGTGGGGTATTTCATGGGATTAATTAAATAAAAAGATAATGTTAATATGAAATTAAGTGACAAGATTAAGACTAATACCAGTGAGAATAATTTAGTGCATGAAAAAATAAAACAAATAAACAACTAAACTAAACATGTATAGAAGACATATACTCATGTCAATGTTTACAAAATCCTAAAACATGGAAGAGAAAAATACAAATGCATTATCTATCTACTCTTACAAAGGAGGAATAAAGTTAGGAATACTTACCTTTGAAGATGAACCCATCGAGTCTCAATCTCCCTCTTAGCTAAGGTACTTTGTAAGAGATTGTCATGGTATTTAAGGATAACTAAGATAAATCAGATCTAGGCTACACAACCTATCCAAACATCCAAAATACTTATCCATAAGATGAGATCAGAGCTCTAAAGAATGTATTGAACCCTAAAGCTTTATTCCCCAAGTCAAATGGTCAATAGGAAGATGTTCATTCACATTTCTTTACTTAATTATTCACTCTTATGAAATGGTGGTAAATGACCATATATATAGGTGGATCTTTCCCTAAAAACTCTTAAACATGTTAGTTGTGCTAGGTGGACCTAGTCAACCTAGCATGTTTTTAGACTAACTCAGCAGGCATGTACTAGGTTGGTCAAAATTCTAATAAATCAAAAGAGCTAAAGAGTCCCTAAATTATAACAGGTCGACCAGGTCGACCTAGTTTGTTGAACAGGAAGCTTGAAAATACACTAGGATAAACATGGTGGTCAACCTAGTTTGCTAAATAAGAATAAGGGAGATAAAGAAAGGAAAATAGGGATAAAGCATGGAAAATGATAGGAATGGTTAGGAATGAGAATAATAAACATAGGGTACATGATTTATAGGAGACAAGTGTGTGGATGACAAGTGGTAAAAGGAACAACAATCTTAAAAAGAACCAATGGTCTGCCCACCCCTTTCCCAGTGTACCCCTTAATGTATGCACTCAGAGAAATTGAGACTCGACAGGTTCCTGCAAGATACAAAGTGTCAGTAATTAATGAGTTTGAAAATATTATGTATATAGAATGTTTATATATTATTTTATTTTATTTTTAAGGTTAGGGTTTCCACTCTTTTATTTTAATTTATTTGTGTTTATCATTATTTTTAGGGTTAGGGTTATGATTTGATTAATTCAAGACTGAGGATGATAATGGATGATAGAGATAATGACTGAACTATCTATGGACACCAAAAAGTGGCTAAGTGTTTCCTACATAGTCTATAAAGACCTCAGGCTGATGTAGTTCTGACTAGGAGGGATATGAGGTAGGACTAGGGAAGGATAATGGATGGGGATATCAATGAGGCCATCAAAGTATGGAAAAAAGGTGGTGAAGGCCAAAATTTAAAGAGATTAAAAAGTAGATTAATCCCATATGTAATGGGATTAATAAATGGATAGGTAGAAAAGTCAATAAATAAGAAGCAAATAATGAGGTGGAGTCACTGAAAATGGAGTCAAGATAAAAGGGGTGGTTTTGATAGAAGAGATGGAAAATGATGTTAAACCACACCTACGAGGTGGAAAAATGGGGTAAGAAGTGGAATGGCAATGGGTATCACTAAAATCCAAGTTTTAAAGGGGGGTCTTGTGGTAGGGGCTTTAGAGGATTTTTGGAAAAAGGGTATCATTGCTATGAGCCAAGTTTTATTGGGTGGAGTGAAGATGAAACCTATGTCGGTGCCTGGCAGTAATGGCCACCCTTGCTATGAGTCAAGGTGGATAACCAAGATGAGTGGTAAGATTTAGAGAGTATGTACAAGCTCTTCATCAGTGGGTGTATGCATCATCTATCTACATAATTTTGGATTAGGGATCCATGTGGGGTACCGAGGAGGGTATCATCAATTTGGAGCTTAGTGGCTTGAGGGAGGAGAGTGTGGTTACTAATGGAGAAGGCAATGGAGGCTTAACTACCACATAAGATGTGCTAAAGATGATTAAAATAGATCAAAAAAGGTTAAAAGGCATAAATGACATGGGAGGAAAAGGGAAAAGGCCAAGTTAGTAGAATGCATTGGGAGAGGAAGGTCATGGTAGAGGTCAATGGTAGTAGATCATAGCATGTGGAATGGTGAGGAAGTTGGGTAGGAGGATCAATGTCATGGTAGAGGTAAAAATTAGGTATAAATAATATTATTGTATGTATGTGTATAGGAATAAATCCATGTTGAATAAGGGTGAATGGTTATGATAGGGAAAATATGGGTTGTGTGAGTAAGTAGAGGAGGGATACGAGGGAAGAAAGGAGGTGTGGGTGAAAAGGAGACATGAGCGGGGGCCAAAAAAAGAAAAGAGGCCATGGGTAAGGGTTTTGGGAGGAAAAGGAGCCATGATTGAGGGTTGGGGGAGGAGAAAGAGCCATGGTTGAGGGTTGTGGCATGTGGAAGGTGATGATATAAAGGGTCATGATTAGGTGAGAAAGGGGAAGAATTCATGTCAAGAGACATGGTTGGAAAATGAGTTGATTTTATTGGGAGGTTTTGTGATGATATGTCATGTCATCATGATGTGTGTGCATATTACAGGTAGATCAAACATGGAAAAGGAGAATGATGGAAAGAAGATTGTCAAGATGGTTGCAAAGATCTCAACATGGTCATTAGGTAAGGAACATGTATCAATCATGAAGGCATATGAGGAGATACAAAAATAATATTTGTTAGGTTGTGGAGCTAAAAGCTTCACTGATGCAAACATGGAGGAGGTTGATGAGTATCACAGTAATCGATGTCGGTCAGGCCAATCGATGTCGATCAGAGGTAGACAGGAAGCTGCCGACATCGGTCATGGATCAGCCGACGTCAATCATCTCTAAACAAATAGCAACTGATGTCAGTTGCTTGTGCGATTCCAGAACTTTTAGTTACATGAACAATTTGTTTAATGAACCAGTTGTTTGCATGTAAAGACTAATTTTAGTCTTGGAGCTATGTTTCTAATTATTGTAATTAGAAATTCTAATTATTGTTTGCATGGGATCTATATAATAGACTCATGAGGTTGTATTGTAATTTGGTAGAATCATTGGTTCTATAAAATCATAATGACTTCGTGAGGCAAGGACAAGGGTTCTTCTGGGTGTGTAAGATCTAGGTCGGCAGGTGTGCAAGGCTAGGTTGATCTATGTTATAACAAGATCAGGTTAGATCTACATGGTAAGTAAGGTTAGTTGATCTGCAGGTGTGTGTGTGTGTGTGTGTGTGTGTGTGTGTGTGTGTGTGTGTGTGTGTGTGTGTGTGTGTGTGTGTGTGTGTGATCTAGGTTTGTAGGTGTGCAAAACTAGATTGATCTATAGGTGTGCAAGATCAGGGAGGTCAACAACACAATAGGTAGCAAGATCAGGGGAGATCTACTTGGAGTACATGGTGTACTTGGACTTGGAGCATGTGTGTGTACTCGGTGGTACTAACAGTATTGATACTGACTGGTTGAAACACCAACTCGGTTATTGAGTTGATTGTGTTTGTAATTGAGAGAGAGAAATCTTGAGGGAAGATTACTGGTATGCCCAAGAGGTGTGGGAAGAGTGTGATCTCTTTATTGTATTTCCTTCTGGATGAGTATTAATACAAGTGTGTATTGTCTCTCATATTCTGTCCTATGTTTCTGAATTCTAGTTACTTATCATTCTAGTTAAATTATGTGTTTAGTTGCTTATACAAAGGTAATCAAGTGTGCTCTTAGTGAGCCTCAGTCCTATCAATTGGTATCAGAGCTTGGTTAGGTACACTAACAGGTGGTCAGAGCTTGTTAAGTGTTTGTTGATTATAGGTCACTCTCAAGGATTTCTAATTGAGTGGGAGTATAGCAATGGCATAAGAAAGTACACTAAGAATGGAGGAACTCAATAGCAAGAATTCTCAATTACTGAATTATGGAAAGAAAGAGTAGGTAAAGAAAGATTGTTGGTTAGTAGAAGATCAACATGAAGGAATTGAAGAAGTAGATGTTGCAGGTATTGTTGCACAGGATGCTCTTGTATGTTCCTTGGATAAAGTAGAATCTTGGGTTTTAGACTCTATTGCCTCTTTTCATGCAGCCCCAAATAGAGTATTTTTCCATGATTATGTCTAAGGAGACTTTGGAAAGATTTATTTAGGGGTTGGTGAGCCTTGTCAAATTGTTGGCAAAGGGGAAGTGCGGCTGAAATTACAGATGGGCAACACATGGGTGTTGAAGAATGTCATGTAGGTCCCAGTCTTGAAGAGGAGTCTAATTTCTTCAGGAAAGTTGGGTGATGAGGGATGCACAGTAACTCTCACAATGGATGCACTTGAATTAGCATGTGGTAAGAAAGTAGGTATTCTTTATCTATCTACTTGCATTACTCATTCACTTTCTATTACAAAGATGTGGCTTTGTAGGCTTGGTCACATGAGTGAGAAGGGAATGCATGTTCTTAAGAGGAAGTCAGATGTATTTGACAAACTTAAGTACTGGAAAGCCTTGGTTTTCTTGGAGGAGATGATGGATAGAGATCAGTCATAGGGGCTAAATAATTCTGAGCAGGGCAGTTTAGACAGGGTTTTGATCCAAGGTGAGCTTGTGGGTAGAAAGTCATCACTCACAGGAAAACACAGTTACCGGCATCAGTCAAGGGGAATCAACATCGATCAGGTAAGTGCTGATGTTGGTCATGTGTAGACCAAAGTTAGTGGTGTCAGGTAGGTGGATACCGACGTCGATTAGGGAACTGATGTCGATGACTAGGTGGACACTAACGTCAATTAGGGAACCAACGTCGGTGATCAAGTGGATTTGACATCAGTTAGGTGCAAACTAGGGTCAACTAGAGAATGGATTTTGGGTAGATAGCAAGCTATCAAGGAGTCTCAAATGCCCATGTGGAGGATTGAAAGGGTAAGTAAGCCTCAAATTCATTATTCACCTTCTTTAGACTACTTGTTTCTCACTGATGGTCAAGAACCAGGAAGTTTTAAAGAAGCAGAGCAGGTAGAATCCAAGAAACAGTGGGAGCATGGCATGAATGAGGAATTTGATTCCTTAGATGAGAGCCAAATGGGAGATTTGGTAGAGTTGCCAGCCAGTATGAAAGCACTAAAAGATGAACAAATTCCAAGGCTAAAGAAGAGAGAGAATGGACACGTGAGATGAAAGGCCAGGTCATATGGTCTTGTGCAAGCTCTAGGATAGTGGTACAAGTTTGACAGGTGTATGACAAAGCATGGCTTTATTCAATGTCATTGTAACCATTATGTTTATTTTACTAGGTTGGATAATGGTCGTGACATTATCTTGTTACTGTATGTGGATGATGTACTATTATAGGTTCATACATACATGGTTTTGCTGAGCTAAGGGTAAAATTAGTTTAGTGGTATGCCAAGAAGGATTTAGGAGGAGTGAAATTCTTTGGTATGAGTATTCCTAGAGACAGGGAAGATCACAAGTTGATGTTGTCTCAGGATGATTGTGTGAATAAGGTAGTGGCGAGGTTCAACATGCAGGATGCAGAACTGGTTAACACACCTATGGATGGATAGTTCATAGAATAGTGTCCCCAATCACATGATGAGGTTGAGTACATGAGTACTAGACCTAAGTTTGCCTAAGCAGTGGGTGTTGTCAGTGAGTTTGTGGCCAATCTAGGAAAGAAGCACTAGAAAGTAGTTCAGTGGATTCTCAGGTATCTAAGAGGGACCAACAGTAGGTATACATGCAATGCAGGGTTAGGGACTTCTCTACATGGGTATGTAGATTTGGATATGGCAGGGGACTTGGATGACAGGTGTAGCACCACAAGATATGTGGTAGTTGGTCTTCAAGATTGAACTTGAAGAGGGATACAAGCTAGGAAACAAATTAGATGATGTACAGGTATAGGTACAGGTGTAGCTATTTATCTCCAAGTGGGAGATTGTTAGGTTGTGGAGCTAAAAGCTTCACTAATGTAAACATGGAGGAGGTTGTTGAGTGTCATAGTAACCAACGTCGATTAGGCCAACTGACATTGGTCAGGTTAACTGACATCGGTCAGAGGTGGACAAGAAGCTGCTGACATCGGTCATGGATCTGCTGACATTGGTCATCTCCAGATAGACAGTGACCAACATCGATCACCTGTGTGGTTCCAAAACTGTTAGTTACATAAACAATTTGTTTAACGAACTGGTTGTTTGCATGTAAAGACTAATTTTAGTCTTGGAGCTACATTTCTAATTATTGTAATTGTAAAGTCTAATTCTTATTTGCATGGGATCTATATAATAGACTCATGGGGTTGTATTGTAATTTGGTAGAATCATTGGTTTTATAGAATCAGAAGGGTTCTATCCAAGGGAGAATCATAAGGACTTGGTGAGGCAAGGACAAGGGTTCTTCTAGGTGTGTAAGATCTAGGTCGGCAGGTGTGCAAGGCCAGGTTGATCTGTGGTATAACAAGATCAAGTTAGATCTACATGGTAAGTAAGGTCGGTTGATCTGCAGGTGTGTGTGTGTGTGTGTGTGTGTGTGTGTGTGTGTGTGTGTGTGTGTGTGTGTGTGTGTGTGTGTGTGTTTGTGTGTGTGTGTGTGTGTGTGTGTGTGTGTGCGAGATCTAGGTTTGCAAGTGTGCAAAACCAAGTTGTTTTGTAGGTGTGCAAGATCAGAGAGGTTAGCAACACAATAGGTAGTAAGATCAGGTGAGATCTACTTGGAGTACGTGGTGTACTTAGACTTGGAGTATGTGTGTGTACTCAGTGGTACTGGTAGTGTTGATACTGACTGGTTGAAACACCAACTCAGTTATTTAGTTGATTGTGTTTGTAATTGAGAGAGAGAACTCTTGAGGTAAGATTACTGGTATGCCCAAGAGGTGTGGGAAGAGTGTGATCTCTTTATTGTATTTCCTTTTGGATGAGTATTAATACAAGTGTGTATTGTCTCTCATATTCTGTGCTATGTTTTTGAATTCTAGTTACTTATCATTCTGGTTAAATTCAATGTTTAGTTGCTTATACAAAGGTAATCAAGTGTGCTCTTAGTGAGCCTTGGTCCTGTCAATGGTGGTATGAGTCATCAATTAGGAGCTACACAAAGGGAGAGACTAGAGTTTCAATGCTAGGTCCCACATTTATAGGGTCAAATTATGTGTAATGATGTGAAAATAATAGATCCTTACCTAAGTGACCTCATTACTAGAGAAGGTAAATCATTAGGAGGCACAAATTGGGGAATTACAATAATAGATAGAGCAAATATGGGTAGATTAGATGCAGTTGCAAGAAAAATTAGAGTAATAAGAGGTAGAGACACGTGTTATAAGGATAGAGAAAAATATGGATTGGATATTGTTGGAGGCTCTAGTGTTTGGATATGTGACCACTCAGGTGGTGAGGATAGTGTGGGAGACATAATAATGGAGGGCTTTGTATGAGCATGTAGTGTTAGTCAAGCATAGGGTCCCGTCATATATGGTGATTAGCCAATCAGAGAGAATATGAGGTTACAAGTCATTAGGCCAATCCATGCATTTGTCACCGAGGCCACCACCACCATAGGGTGGAATGTAAGGTAGGATACATCTGTGATGGAGATCTATGGCTCAATTAAAAGATATGTAGTTATGTCAAAGGAGTTACAATGGCATGGAGTTATGATAGACATGTTTATTATATTATGTAATGAAAGTATTTGATATTAATGATAATAATAGGCAATAAGACAATGATATAAATGATTATGACATATACATGGGGTCATGACGGCTGGAAAGAAAAAAATGTGATGTTGCTAAATGAGTGGGGGCACTATTGGATGAGAGTGATGATCAGCATTGGGATTTTTTTGATCGATAGGTGTGGGAAAGCTATGTTGAATATTTTAGGTATGTAGGTGTTATATAACACAAAAATAAGTAAGGCATTTTCATCACTTCTTTAACCATTTTCATAGGAAGTATAGGTGTAAGTAGGCAAGGTCCCTAAGGATGTCGTATGGTAGACCAATACCACTATTAGAGCTGATCTACGAGGTTAATGTGCCAGTTTTCTAGATGTTGTACTAGGTGATGGATATGCTAGAGGTGATATTATGATAGAAGTAATTAGAGGAACTAAGATTCCAACCTTTATGTAGAGTGCGGTGATTTTACTGCATAAGATGCCAGGTAATGAGATGCACTCAGGATGTGGTAGAACTAAGAGGCATCCCATTGTGATGAAGGGAGATGCATAAGGAAATTAAGAGGGAGTTAATCAACATGAGGGCCATAACATGAGTTGATTAATAGACTGAGGGAGGTGGTTCATGAATCAAACCCATCTATCATATGTGGTTATTGTAGATAAGCTAGTCATTTAGGCCAGTATTATCCTTAGATGGAGATGGTAGATGCTAGTAGTATGAAGACTCAATAGGGTGGTTGTCTAGGGGGAGACTTAATATCAAATAGAGTACCTCCAAAGCCATGATCAGGGTAGGTATAGGCTTGAGTCGACTATGCACTAGTTTTTATAGAATAACCATAGATTTATAATGTGAGTGTTGTGATATTATTAGAGGTGTTTAAAATGATATGTGGTTGTGTAATCAAGGAATGTAAGAGAGGTTTTTGGTTTATGATGATATGCTTTGATGTAATCCTCCTACTTGAGGGTTAATGGTAGTAGTAATGGAGTGAAGTTGTTTTGAGCCATATATCGCTTTCAATCCATTTTTGTTATTGCACTTATATACATGTTTATACCAATGACATGATAAGAGTCAAGGATACATTGAATGCATAGTGCATGAGAACTCTGTTGAAAGGTGGATTTATCCAAGAAAACATGTGAAAGCCATCAATACCATCCTTGTTACTAATAACAAATATAATGTGAACTAGACTTATTAAATAAAGGAAGCAATGCAAGATGTATAAAATTTGAATAATAAACACGCCCAGGCAAACACACATAATCACATAAGATAATCATGCAATAGTATAAATTGATAATGAGGATATTATCAAAATAGGTAGATAATGATGTGATGATAAGGTGATTATAGATAATAAGCCTAGATTAGTGGATATATACATGGGATGTATAATTCCCAAAACTAGCATACCATAGGACATGAGTCTAACCAAGTCTAAAAGAATCACATATGGAGTTACTATGACCAATCAAGAGTCAGGAGCATAATGCATGTGAAATCCCTAGAGTAGGAGACCAATGTATGACCCTTCTATAATGACAATGTTAGTGGGAACATGTAAACCATAGTCATAGAGATAACAATAGAAAATGGGGATGGGAGTTGATCTCAAGGCTAAAAGGAAACATGCCTATCAAAGAAGGCATGATGGGGTGATAGGATTGTGTTTGGTCAAAAAAGTGAGAGGACTTAAAAAGAATTAGGCGATGGCTATGGATGAGATATTCTATAGGATTGCCCTAGTAAACAACCCAACTATTCAATAAGCCATGACTCCTTTTGTGAGTGAAAACTCACGTTTCTTATTATTGTAGAAAGACATGTGACAAATTCCCACTATTAAGACTAGGGTTAGGTTTATATTACCATGATTTTGAGAACTAGTTTTCATCATGGTACTTGTCCAAAGTGCTAGAAGATTGGTTTTCACCATTGGATGGATTTGTTTTTCTGGATTGACGAGGAGGGGTAATGGATGGCAGGGGGGGCAGGGTGTCCCATAGATAGAGGATGATGATATTTGGATTAGGTATAGAAGTGATTGAGGTGAAAAATGTTTATTGGATCATCCAAATCTTCACCCTCAAGCATGGCCAACTTATATGCTATTGATCTACATTTGGCAATAATGACATAAGGGCCTAAATAGTTGGCTTCAAACATTCCCTTCTTATCACAGTATGCATTGGTATTTTTTTAAGTTTATTTTAAGATTAAATCCCCAATATCAAACTCCTTAGCCTTAATATTTTTGTGATATTGGCCCTTCAATTTTTTTTTGGTATGCTCGGAGGTGATCCAAGGCTTTTTGTCACTTTTCATCAAGGATTTATAATTCTTCTAGCCACTCTTGTCTAAGATTATGATCTTTAATGATACCTATGAGTGAGAGATGGAGAGATGGGAGTTCTAATTTGACTAGAAATATGGATTATGTCCCATAGACCAATGTGTATGGAGTTGCCCCAATAGGCATATAGACACTTGTTCTGTAAGACCATATAGCTAGATATAATTGGAGGTGCTAGTTTCTACCAGCTTGATTGATAGTTTTTTTCAAAATTTTGATGAGAGTCTTATTAGTCACTTCTACTTATCTATTACCTTGGGGATAATATGGAGAGGAGAAATACTGAGTGATATGATATTTCTAACATAAGGCCTCTACTTATTAGTTCTTGAATGATTTTCCATTGTCTAAAATTATACTAATAAGTATACCAAAATGACAAATAATCTAATTGAGAATGAACTTGGAAATTTGAAGGCTTGTTGTATAGATGAGTGGAATTACTTCAACCCATTTAGTTAAATACTCCATAGCTATGATGATAAATTTATGGTCGTCTAACGAAGTGGGATTTATCTTACCAATTAAATCTAGGCCCCATATGGAGAAAGGCCATGAACTCATAATAGGCTGTAACTCTTGTGTAGGGGCATGGATGACATTCCTATGATATTGATAGGCTACACATTTATGTGCATACTAGAAAGAATCATGGTTTATTGTCAGCCAGTAGTAACCAATTCAGAGGAGCTTTTAGATAGGGCCATTCCACTGATGTGCCTATCATAGACACCATCGTGGACTTCTTTGATTACCTAGGTCACCTCCTCTAATGTTAAGCACCTCAACAAGGTACCATCATAGCGATGATAATAAAGGATGTTGCCAAGGATTATGTAATAGGCAGTGTGATGGATGAAATCTTTGCAATGATGGTGGGTAAGGTTATGGGGAAGGATATTGTCATGAAGGTACCTATAAATATCATGGTACCAGGGTAGACTGGGATCATTAATATCATATATTTTAAGTGGAGCCTATGAATGATAGGCTAGGATGATTAGATCCTCAATCAAGAAATTGCCTTCTAGGACATCTTCTGGGAGATCAATAAGTGACCCAATAGTGGCCATCAAATCAGTTGCCTTATTACTTCCCCATGGAACCTATTCAAAGGTGATGGACTAAAATTTGGTCTTTTATTGGTCCACTAATTATTTTTAAGGAAGTAGCTTATCATCCTTCATTTGAAAGTCACCATTGACTTATTTGATAATTAATTGTGAGTCCCCAAATACTTGTAACTACTAGATATTCCATTGGATAGCTACCTTAAGTCCATCTATTAAAGCTTCATCCTCTAAAATATTGTTAGTATATGGGAAGGCAAGGTAAAATGATTTTGGAATGAGATCACCTTGAGGGGTAACCAAGAGGATACCTACCCTAGATTTGTATGTAGTAAATGAGCCATCAAAATATAAGTTCTAGCCTTCTATTTATGAAGTATTCATGATTTACTCATCCAAAAATGTAATGAAAATTGGCTCAGTTGATTGTATTGGTGCTTCACCCAATTGATATACTATGACTTATCCTTTAATAGCTTTATGATTGATATATTCTTTATCAAATTCATTGAGTAACATGATCCATTTTTCTACTCACTCAGTTAGTGTTGATTTGGAAAGTAGGTACTTTAAAGGGTCAATTTTAGTGATCAATTGAATTTGGTTGTTGAGCATATAATGCTAGAGTTTCTATGATGCAAATACCATGGATAGAGATGATTTCTCAATAGGTGAATAATTTAATTCATATGATATTAGTGTTTGACTAAGATAATAAATGGCATGTTCCTTTCCTTGATCATTATGTTGGGATAAGAAAACACCAATAACACATGATGTAGCTGAAATATATAAGATCTGAAGCCTTCTCAAAATTGGTGGAGATAAAACAAGTGGATTTACCAAGTATTATTTTAGACTTTCAAAAGCTCATTGACATTCTTCATTTTAATAGAAGGTAGCCCCTTTCTTTAGCAAGTGAGTAAAGGGGTGGTATTTGTTAGCCAACTAAGATATAAATCACCTGATGGCTTGAAGTTTTCCTTGGAGACTACGAAGTGCTTGAGATTATGAGGGGTTGGCATTTTAGTTATCTATTTGACTTTAGCAGGATCTACTTCAAACCCCTTCTTGAAATAATGAACCCTAGAAATTTTCTTGATGTTACACCAAAGACACACTTTTTAGGGTTCAACCTTAATTTGTATTCTTGTAATCTTTTAAAGATTTTGTAGAGGATCATGGTGTTTAGATCATAGATGAGACTTCCCTATAATGTCATCGACATAATATTCTACAATGTCATGCATCATATCATGAAAGATAATAGTCATTGGCCTTTGATAAGTGGCTCCTACATTTTTGAGGCTGAATGACATGACTTGATAGCAAAACATCCCACACAGAGTGATAAATGTTGTTTTATGCTGATCTTTAGGGGCTATTTTAATTTGATTGTATCTTAAGAAGCCATCCATGAGGGAAAGCATCTCGTACCCAGATATTATATCTATAATCATATCAATGTTAGGGAGAGGGAAGTCATCTATAGGAAATGACTTATTTATATCTTGAAGTTAGTACATATACAGATTCCACCTTATGGTTTTAACATGGGGACAATATTGGAGACCCATTCTAAATAATCAATAGGGCAGATGTATCCAAATTCTAGGAATTTATGTAATTCCTCCTTAACTAGTAAGACCACCTTCAGATGCATCTTTATTAATTTTTGTTTGACAGGCTTTGCATTTGGATGTATAACTAGGTGGTGTAATACTAAGGAGGGGTCTAATCCTAGCATGTTAGAGTATCTCCATGCAAACACATCAATAAATTCCTTTAGTAACTTGATAAGGACTTCACATTCCTCTATCATAAGAGATGCCCCCAATTTCACTATCAAGGGATGTTTGTTTGCTCTGATATTAAATTTGATCACATCCTTAATAAGAGATGGTGATTGATCTTGTAAACAAGGGAGTAACATAATTTTGTATCATTAGAAGTGAATCAACCTGGAAGTTTAGTATCAATTTCAAAATAATCTATAGGAGTTGATGAGCTATATGGGAGTTCATATAGTTATTTGGAAGGCTCTCCTTCCTCTTCAAAATATTCATCCTCACTTTGACTATGGGATGTTTTTTGTTATCCAAAATATGATGATTGACAAAGATTGATGAAAAATCCCCTTTTATGATCTCCAGACAACATGAATTCTCTAGTTCCCATAAATTCTAAAATGGCCTCATCATTTTGAAACATGTCAAAGGTGGGCTTGTACTTTGATTAATAGTCTATGAGGGAAGGATAATATAGGGAGACATTGATAGTGGAAATAGTGGTATCAGGGAAAAGGTTGGTGGTAGAAAGCTCCTTGAAGCAACTACAAATAGATCCTATTTTAATGTATTCATCAGGGAGAGATGACTCATTGGTCAAAAGAGAATCCATAATGATGTGGGTTGGGTCTTCATCTTATATTTTGTACTCTAAGACAAAATTTTGTGGATGTTCTTAAACAATGATAAGTTCCAATTGACTTTGATCTTCTTTACCCAATCCATTTCCTTTGTATTGCATATTATCCATCATTCTTTGGATTCTAGGATAATTCTGTTTGGGAGAAATAAGGGCTTCATCATCAAGAATGAGCAAAGAATTGTTTCCATCTTAATGTATTAATCAACAAAAAATACAAAACTTAAAAAATCAATTCGTCCAAACTGATACTTAATAGGATTACTCTTATTTATAGCCAGGGACCCATAACTTTATAGAGAATGGGGTAGGTTGCCAATGCAGAATGTTTTGTACTCATACTCTCCACACCCTATAGATGTGATATTTAATCATGTGACATCAAGCTCTGATTGGGATGTGGATTCTAATTTATTTGGAGAGATATACTTAGCAGCTATGGGACTTAGGATGGTGTTATCAATGCCAAGGTAGGGTGATGGAGATTGATCCATTTGACAACTATGGAGATGATATATAACTTCAAGAATGGTGACCTCCATTCATGAATGGGAGAATTTTAAGCATTGATGTAGAGTGGATGGCACACCTTGCATTTTATGAATCCATGGTCTATTGAGCAACATGTTATATGGTAAGTCCACATCCATGATATGAACCAAAATTTGATGGACAACTAGTCCCATGGCAATAGGAAGATATATAGTCCTGATTGATGGCCTCTCATTATCATCATAAGATTTGATCATTACTATAGTAGGTCCAAGTGATGTTTCTAAATATCCAAATTTCTTTAAAAAGTCTAGATTACATAAGTTAAGTGTAGATCCTCCATTTATGAGGACACAGGAAACTCAGTGAGAGGATATGGTAACTTCAATGTATAATGGATAATTATGATATGGGCTAGCAAGGGTTAGATCCTTGGTACTAAAAGTAACTTTTTATGATGGGGATAAATGTGCCACTAGTACCTAAAATTGATTAGTATCTAGGTCACTAGGTAATTTTAAATCATTTAGCATTTGATTCAATATATTTCTATGTAAAGTAGATGTTTTTAAAAGTGTTATTTAAAGATATTTGAGTGGGATTTTTATCTAATTGTTGAATGATGTTGTAATATTTTTATAAACTACTTGAGGCTTTCTTAGAGATGTCCCCTTTATGGGAAACAAATGAAGAGGAAGGATCTTAAGGGGTCCACAGGAATTACAATCTTATTACATCTAGTGGTGACAAAGCAATTGGATGTGGCTCAATTAATTTTTAGGATGGGAGATAGAGGTGGAGTGGGTTCTTGGATTTTGTGGATTTTGATGGTATTAATGTAATGATAGGGAACATTATGATAATTGGTGTGATTGGAAGATGATGCCTAACCCTAGTCTCATTAGGATCTTTGGTTCCTTTGGTCATGCTTTGGGAGAGGATATTTATAAATGCTAAGGTGTTGATTTACTGATTGATTCAATGGAACTTCTTCAATCTCAATAGCACCTCTTTCTATTAGGTCTTGGCTATAGTGCTTGAATTACATACACTACTCAATAGCATGTCCTTTTACTCAATGATATTTGTAAAAATCATCTTCATGGTACTAATCAAGTTTAGGTTAACAATTATCCATCGGTCAAACCTCAGGGAGAGTTATCATGTTGGCAACGATCAATTAATCTAAGATTATTTTGAGTGAGACTCCCAAGCTTGTAAATGGCCTTTTTCCTATGCAAGACGTAGGCTTACCTTGTAGAAATTTGATAGTAGATACATGAGGATGCTATGTTGGACCCTTCCTTTGGATTATTTGTACATGTTGTGTCTTAGAATTGGTTACTCTATCACCCACAACATTTTTTTTAAATTTTTATTGAAGAACTTGGGTTTTCTTGAAAAATAACTCTCTTGATTTGAAGTGTGCTCATTTTAGGAATAAATTTTTATGGTTCCCTTTTCTATGAGGGATTTTTTTATCTGCCTCCCATTTTCTATGATTTCATCAAAGGATTTGGCACACTATAATTTCAGCTGATATTTTAGTTATGTATTAAGGTTATCTACAAAGTTTTTTGCTAATTCTTTTTTAGGAACTTTACATCTTAACTGACTTGCCAAGCTATTCCATCTCTGTAGGAAGTATACTAAGCTCTCACCACTTCATTGCTTAGTGTTGTAAAGGTCAATGATATAGATGTCATGTTCTATATTATATGAGAAATATCAAACAAATTGCTCTGTCAGTTCTCCAAAGCTAGAAATTGACCCTTTTGGCAAGTGCATGAACCATTCCAAGGCTAGCCGATAAGACTCTTAGGAAAAATTCACAACAAATAGGCATTTTTATAGGCCACTTCATGACAAGTCACATAGAATTTTTGGATGTGGTCTCTATGATCTCCCTTTCCCCTATATTTTTCAAATTTGGGTATTTCAAAGTGTGAGGGAAAAGGAATTTACAAAATGCTCATGTCCAATGGTGACAAGCAAAAGTCTTCATATTTATATTTGTGGGCTTATGAATGCAAGTCTATTTGTTGGAGGGTCTCCTTCATCACTCTCCACTCTTGTGTGAAAATGTGATCTCTAAATGGATTTGTGGTTTGATTTTGGCTATTTTGGGGGATATAGGTACTATGGGTGTTATTGATATTATTTTTAGTGTTACTATGATTATTGTTTCATATAGGGGATGGCAGATGTTGGCTACAAAGTAAGAGGTTAATTTATTGCATTAATAGGTCTAAACAGTCTTCTATGATAGGCTGTCTCCTCTCAGCCTCAATGTAGTTTTTACAGAGCGGTGGTGGGCATTCTTCTAAAAATTTGTGGTCCACACCTTTCTCTTCATGTGATAATTGATTGGTATTGAAATTTTTATGGGATGTGCCCCTACTTTAAGGGCTTGGGCTAAGACACAATCATGGTTTTCAAATATGTATCAATTGATTAAATTCCTAACCTGATCATTATGGATAGGATCGAATCATTCATGCTCCCCTCTGAGGGTATACACATCACCATCAATATCATCATGCTCTTGAGTTGGGTCTACTGCATTCTCGAATGGGTCAATGTCTTAGTTAGAAGCTTGTCCAATCCTATGTTGGGCACAGGTGTGAGTCACCATGGTGGATGGGGGAAGAGATGTAATGATGTAGGATAGAAGATGTGTATATTTTGAATATAAACTTAATATAGAGGCCAAATTAGTAGTAAAAAAAGGGATAATGTGATGATCAGGATGAGATGACTAAGATTTACCAAGAGATGAAGCCTTGTTAGATACCAACCTAACAAGGACAAAGAGATGTGATGGGATCAAATACCTTACTCACTAGCAGAGAGACAATTGTGATGGATGTTATATGAAAAAGGTACCTGATGAAGACAAGGATAAGTGATGGGTGCTACATTAGGAACTTAACAAGACTCTAGCTTTTGATAATATTTAGTCCAAGGATGACAATGAAGATTTATAAGGATAGGTGACCACTAAACTTGATTTCTAGGCTAAATAGAGTATTCCAAAATGATAGAGGAATATGAGATGAAGAGGGGGATGGAGGATATAAGATAGAATGTAGGCGATGGATAGATATAAGAGGGAATGCATGATGTGTATGGGAATAAATATTATATGGATATGGGGATGTGGTAGTAAGACAACTAATGGGAGATGAATGACTAATATATAGATGAACATTATGAAGATTAAGGATGAGATATGATGATGTTAAGATGATAGGATGGTGAGCTATTAAATCTAGGTGATGTCTAAGGTATCACATAAAATATGGGTGTGGCCAACTTGGCTATAAAATAAAACAAGCCTCATCACAACACACAAAAATTCATTCACAAGAACAATATTAATTAGTAAACTATATGGGTATGTAACCCAATTCCCATACCATCCAATGGCTACATAAGTGAGGTTATAGGCTAGTGACCCATTATGAAATCAACCAAACCCTCTCGATCATGCTTACACTTGATGGCTATTAGGTGTTAATATTGATGCCTATAGTGAAACACTTATTACAACAAAAGTCCTTTATTCTAAGGTATACAAAAGGTTCTAGGGGAGTCCCTGATATATATGATGGTACCTTGGAGCTCAAGTCTGTGTAGGGCATTATCTAATGCTTGGTTTAGAGAATTAACTCTTCTTCATGGATGACCTATATGGGATCAACTGTTTAGTTTAATGATAATTGTCCCTGATTGTTATACTCCATTAGAACATGAAGTTTGGTCAGTGTGTGGTGATGAAATCCATGACACTAACCCCTATGACTAAGTCTCATGCATGGTGATGAAATCCATGTCACGTGCTATCTTAAAGGGGGGACTAATAGACAAGAAAACACATGATATGATTAACTGACTAATTAATTACCTACATGTGAGGGGCATGATATGACAATTATTTAAAAGTTAACACACACACACACACATAAGCAACTATACTTAAATATATACACAAAATGATTTTTCACAACAAGATGATATATATAAGACACAATAGATAATAAAAAATGGATTTTTAAAGTGCCAAATAGATTTTTTGATCGGTGACTTGGAAGCCCATGGTTAGTAGTTTTAGCTAGCAATGATTAATCCTACAAGCACATGCCAAATTGAGCAAAATTAGATGAGTAATTAAAAATGATATTTTTATCCAAATTCAAAATTGATCAACATGAAAAATAGATGATTAATGATTTAAGTTGATTTAAGTTTTTTTGGCTAACCATTCTGTGAAGTAATACAAATTAACCTTAAAAAAATGTATTAGTGATTTGAACCAATTTAATTTTTTAATACTCATAAAACATCTAGGAACAATAATTAAAATCATATATACTTGATTATATTAAAGTGAAACTAATGAATATTAATTTAAAAGAAAATTACAAGAATAAAATTAATGGTTATGAACTTTCCATGGTATGCAAACTAAGTTACAAATTTCTAAGGTTTTAATAAAATATTAAATATAACTAAACTTAAAAATAATGTCTATGACTAACTTGAGACCCCATGATAAATTGATGACAGAAAGGCTATGTAATAAGAAAAAAAAATTAGTTTCAAAATTTTAAACAAATCCAATCAAATTAGAATAGGCAATGTTACAACACTAAAAAAAATCCAACTCATGATGATTCATAGCACATGAGTGGTACTACATTTGCCACATGCAACTGACAAGTGTCCAATCTGGGTTTCTAGCCAACATATGGTGAGAGGGTTTTGACACCAAGTGTAAGTTCAATAAACTCCTAAAAACTTGACATTGCAGCCCTCAACAAAGCACTGTCCAACACCCAAGTAGAGAGAAAACCTAGGCCTGCCTCACTAGATGCGGTAAGCTAATCCATTCTCTTAATACTTCTAGTGGATTTGCATCTGTATCACACACAATTATTTAAAATAAAACTTATTAAATGTAGGGATTTGCATAGGTAAATTTTTGGTGAGACAAAGGAAAGAGATGGCTTTGGAGGAATGCATATGGTAACAAGGCATTGACAAACAATCAGGTGTCCCAACCTAGTCGATTCACCTCTACCAGTGGATTCCCAACATATGCCAAAATGAGATATTTGAATAGGTTACGTGTAAGGCTCCAAGTCAAATAACATGGAAATTGCCAAAATAAGAGAGAACTAGATGGAATGTAATGATTATGATATATACATGGAAATTGTAGATTAGTAGCAACAAAAAAAAAACAAAAATAATAATTAGAAATTGTAGATCCATGGTATATAATTAAATTTCACTATGTTTGTTTTGTTTTTATTTAATTTATTTTTAATAATAATAATAGTAATAATAATAATAATAATAATAATAATAATAATAATAATAATAATAATAATAATAATAATAATAAAACCATGTACAAAATAACAATATTCAAATGGTTATAACTTCATCAATATTCAACATAATTAAAAATCATAAAATGTGTTAGAAAGCTGAAAGTGTGATGCTCATAACCCAAAAAATGTTTTGTGAGATTCATAATGAGTAAAGATTAGCTCCATAAAACATAACACATTTTTCATAAAAATTACTAAAAAATGGAAGCCATAAATTCTCCAACCTGTCTTACAAACTTGAACAAACACATTCAAAGAAAAAATGTCAGTTTAAGTAGGAGATTGTGGGTTCAGTCCCATCATGGTCTCCATATGTATCCCCATAAAAATTTGAGCAAAATAGATTCAAATACAAAACAACAAAAAATATACTTGAATCTCTACAAAGACCCTAATATGAGAGAATTTAGAAGAGCAATCAGAATTTTAAAATGGTCTTACCATCATTTCACTCCTCCTTCGACTTGTCTCTAGGGTGTTATAATGGACTATCAATGGTAACTTGCCTTGGATGTTTGGATTGCTTACTCAAATGGCCCAAAGATGGATAGCTCAATGGATGGTGATAATGGGTGCAAGGTGGCTATGAGGACTAGTATTATGAAGGCTATGGAAGAGAGCATGACCTTGAGTTTCTTTCTTCTCTTGTTGTTACTCTTGGGGGCATGCCTTTATTTTTAAAGAGGTCTTTGGAAGGGGCTAGAAGGGATTTGAGAGGGAGATTTTCCCTATCAAATTTTTAATTTTGAAGAGGAGAAGGTTCTAGAGGTGTGAAGCCTCTAGACCTTCTTTTATGGGGGAAAGATAAAAAATAATTATGAAATTAATAATTTAGGTGGAAAGTGGGGTTGTGGGGTAGGTTAAAATTTTAAAGAATTAAAAATTGAATATTATTTAGAAAGTGGGATTGTGGGGTAGATTAAGATTTTGGAAAGAAAGTGAGGTATTTCATGGGATTAATTAAATAAAAGGATAATGTTAATACAGAACTAAGTGGAAAGATTAGGATTAATACTGATGAGCATAATTTAGTGCATACAAAAATAAAACAAATAAACAACTAAACTAAACATATGTAGAAGACATATACGCATGTCAATGTATACAAAATCCTAAAACATAGAAGAGAAAAATACAAATGCATTATCTATCTACTCTTACAAATGAGGAATAAAGTTAGGAATACTTACCTTTGAAGATGAACCCGCCAAGCCTCAATCTCCCCTTGGCTAAGGTGTTTTGAAAGAGATTGTCATGCTATGTAAGGATAACTAAGATAAATCAGATCTAAGCTACATAACCTATCTAAGCATCCAAAAGACTTATCCACAAGATGAGATCAGAGCTCCAAAGAAAGTATTAAACCTTAAAGCTTTATTCCCCAAGTTGAATGGTCAATAGGCAAATGTTCATTCACTCTACTTTATTTAATTCTTTGCTCTTATGAAATGGTGGTAAATGACCTTGTATATATAGGTGGGTCTTTCCCTAAAAACTCTCAAACATGTTGGTTGTGCCAGGTTGACCCAGTCGACCTAGCATGTTTTCAAACTAACTCAGTAGGTCTGTGCTAGGTCGGTCAAAAGTCTAATAAATCAAAAGAGCTAAAGAGTCCCTAAATTGTACTAGGTTGACTAGGTCAACCTAATTTGCCGAACAAGAAGCCTAAAAATACACCAAGTTGAACATGGTGGTTGACCTAGTTTGCTGAATAAGAAAAAGGGAGATAAAGCAAGGAAAAGAGGGATAACACATGGAAAATGATAGGAATGGTTAGGAATGAGAAGAATAAACTTAGGGTACATGATTTATAGGAGACAAGTGTGTGGATGACAAGTGATAAAAGGAAAAAAAATATTATGAAGCACTGATGGTCTGCCCACCCCTTTTCCATTGTACCCCTTAAGGTATGCACTTAGAGAGATTGAAACTCGATAGGTTCCTACAAGATACAAAGTGTTAGTAATCAATAAGACTTTGAAAATATTATGTGTATACAAGATGTTTATATATTATTTTATTTTTAGGGTTAGGGTTTTCACTCTTCTATTTTAATTTATTTATGTGTTTATCATTATTTTTATTTTAACTTTGATTAAACTAATTATTACATTGAGAAAATCAAGTAACTGAATCTATTAAACTTATTACAAAACCAATAATACTATTTGAGCTTATAATTAACATATAAATAAAATCATACAAATATGTATATTAATACACATAAATACTAAAATAGTAATATTTAATTCAAACTTATTTGTTTATCTAAATTAAGAATAAATATGCACATTTTTTAATCTAATCCACTTATCTACAAAATATTATTTTAATATACATATATTTATATAAATATGAATTTTGATATAGTCTTATTAATGCCCATTATTAAATATTACCTAGGTTTGGCCACAAACATAACTGTGTTATTATTCATATTTTAAAAGTAAATTTTGTTGTCTAACACCAAGAAAAATACAAGTCAAATTATTGGAACAAAATTAACATAACATGACCACTTGACGAGTTCAACTAACATGTTTGAATTGATACAAATCTAGTCTAATGGATAGACCTATCAAAATTAACTCAATGATATGGAAACCCATAGAAGGCATAAGTGATATAATAAGTGATAATATTAATTATTATTAGCATTAAACACACATATCCCAAGAGAGTCTTACATGAGTCATAATGAACCTGATTCCAAGTCATCACAACAAGGTAGCCAAAGTCAAGACTAACAATCAATCACAAGACATATCACTTGCCCATCCTACATAAGGACATATTCGACACACCAATATTCTAAATAATGTTTTTCTCCACCCATAACATATGTGCGTTCTTTGTTGATGTAAAAAATTTGTGTGTTTTTTTCCTATTAATCTAATGCATAAAAACTTGTTTTACTCTAATTTTTCTTAATCATAGGTACATGAAAAACATCCTATTGATCACTCATAATAATTGATACAATATGAATCTTACCATCTAGTGGAGACATTATTATAGAGGTGGTTATTGTAGGATTGTCGCTATCAATTTATGTGTTATCAAACACAATATCAAATGCTATGGGTTGATATTTTTCATCAACAGATATAATTTATGATTAATACATGTTGATTTTGTTTAGAAACAAATATCATAATTTATGTAGTCATATTCATAGATGTTTCTATATGTGTTTTTCTAAAAGTCCTCCCTTCTCCATAGATGGTTTTTTTGGCATAATTGTAGGTGGTATTAATTTATTAGTATGCTCATACATTTTTAAAGGAGTAATTGCGATGGGCTCATCAACATGTACATGATAAAATATTTTAGATTCCCATTCCTTATCAATAACTATTTTATCTATTATAAATTTAATCACTGCATGTTTTTATTTAACACTGGTTGTAAGAAAAATAACATACATGTCATATGTAGAACCATTATATGATAAAAAATATGCATGTGACCTGTAACAACCACTATAAATTGATTTTTAATAACTATTGTAAGAGAATTTTTTTTCAATTTAGCTATAACAATTGCTCCAAGTCTATTTTATTCAATTGGTGCATTAAAAATGGTCTTCAGTTTACCCTAATACTATGCATTTATTTTCTTCATTAGTGGATGTAAGATTTGTTTTGGGAGTTATTGATTTAGGTTTTATTCTAAACACCACATGTCGAGGTTGATATAGGACATTTCATTGCAATAAATCCTCCATCTATAGGTCTAGTCATTTCTACATGCACATTGCATGAGAATAGAAAACCATTCCAATTTATAAAATTCAATCTTTCTATAATTTTTGTAGACACATGGGAATATATTCTCTCCATGTTACATCCTACCTCCATTTCTATTAAATATTAAAACATATTATTCTTATACCTAATTTATTCGATCATTGCCTTCAAAGCTTCCATATTTTGGTGTATAACAATGAATTCTATATTCCCTACATCAACATTTAAAACTTGTGCATGATTATTTATCTTTAAATTTTAGTGTTGTTTCAAGTGTGGTTATTTAATCCTAACATTTTTTTCAACCATGACTCATTTCCTTTCCATGGTTGTTTCCATTGATCAGAATGTTCATACCACTGATGATATGAGTGTTGTGGTTGTGATGGTTGGTTTTGACATTGTTGTAAATTGGCCATATTTACATAATAAGTATGTCATATAAAATATTATTTCCTCTTAAAACAATTAGGACAATCTTAAACTAAATATATTTTTGACTAATCTTTCCTCCTTTGTGCCTGAAAAATTCTTAGTTGTGTAGTCGTATTATTTATGATGTCTTGCTTCATATTATGCATCAAGTTTTTGACTTCCATTTGATAGCATCCATAATTAGAGAATTTAATTTTTATACATGTATTATTCATCATAGACCTTTAAAATTATTTTCTTAAAATAATAAAATCTTCAAATGATAATTGAGATACATTTCCTCTACTCATGACATCTAGGTCATTTAAGCATTCTTTAGTTATTCCCTTCAAATATATTAATGTAATAGTCTCTTGGTCCAACTTGTTTTACTTAGATATTTGAAATATAAACAATAATCTTTCCATGTAGTCTTATAATATCTCATATAAACGTTTCATCATCCAATATATGTCATCTTCCCTAAAATATAATCATATGTTGTAGTCTTGGTATTTGAAAAGGAATCACTACATATCCTTTCAATTTATAATATTATTTTTTTCCAACCTGATGAACCATCTAAGGGCTACATATTTAAGAGTGAATAGAAATAATTTCATCCTTTGGGAATTATTATTATTGTTTTAATTTTTATATCTCAAATTTTCACCCTTAAGAGGGTGTCTTCAATCCCTCTCACTTGAGCTATACAATGGGATTAGTACTAGGTTGTGGGTGACCTCTAAGTGGACCAAACCTCTAGATTTTGGGCTAACTCCCAAGTACAACACCTACAATAACAAATATAATACTTTATTGACTTGGAAAATGGAAAGATGAAAGATAAAAGTAATAATAAATTTGGAGGTGGTGCACCAAATAGAAGGTCCTCAACTTGCTAAAGAATGCACTATGAAATACTAAGTTACAATATGATTATACCATTCCAAGATAGTCCCTATCATAATAGTGATTCAATATGAAGGATATGGAGATTTTAAATACTTAAGATTATCATTAAAAAGGTGCTAACAATAAAAAATAATGACATATCAATTCTCACATGCAACAAACCATGTATAACACTTCATATGATCTATGAAAAGAAGACAAACTCACATAGAGGTATGAAGAAGAAAGATAAATGTAAGGAAACACACTTATTATCATGAATAATTCATCAAAAACCCATTAAATATCACTATATATGATATTAAGATAGTAATATTTAGTTTGAATTAATTCTAATAGGAAATTACAATACTTAATTTTGGTAGGGATTCACCATAACCAATTTGAGGATACCTTTCAAGTCATTCAATGCTTGGATTTATAACAAAAAGAGAGGATGAGAGAGATAAGATATGGAATATAAATATCATTATGACCACTCATCATTTTAATAGTTATAAAATTTATAAAACTTGACACTATGAGTATGAAGAATGTGTTGTCATCTTCTTTCTTGAGCTCTCATGATCAAGTGTTTATGAGATTCCTTGTGAATCTTAGCATGGGAGGTTACTTTGGAAATATTGAGATTATTGATCCTAACTCCTTCCCATTAAGGATACACCTTTACACATGCAAATATAGTTACAAGTTATTCAACTTACACAATGCATGATTAAACCAACTTTACACCAATCTTGAACTCTTCTATACTTCTTCATCAAGTAAAACATGTACTTGAAACTCAAACTTCTCTTCAAGATTTCTCTTGCCATCAAACCTTAGTTGCTAAAAAAAAATCCAAATAATTAATCATGGGAGTTTTCATCTCAATTTGAAACTACCATAAAATTATTACATTAGGCCAAGGAGCTTAAATTCAACCCATAGGAGCCTCCTTGTAGCTATATAAACACTCTAGTAACTCAATGAAGACTAACATGATTTCTTCTTCTTCTTTCATGGCTTTGAAATTTGCTTAGATTATGTTTATAAAATTCTCATGGTTAACAACATGTTTTTGAGTATGTCTAAATTCAGTTCATACTCCATTTATCCTTTTCAAGGATTGCAATCAAGTCTCTTTTAAACTAGTTGATATACGAATCCCCATTTTTTCTCCATATGATGAATTGGTGACTTATTTCTTACCTTGAAAGGTATGATAAAGGATTTTAGAGATTAAAATCATATATTCATAGGTTCATAAATCATTTATATATGATTTGGATACCTAATACAACTTTCCATCCTTATCTATACTCATAAATAGACCTACAACCACACTTTTTAGGCCATTTTCCATAAAAAAATGGCTCACACATGCCAACCTTATGCTTATATGGGTAACTAAAAGATTAATTAACACCATTAAAGTTTTTTCAAGTCATATCCAATCCATTTTGGTTACTTAGGAAGCCAAACTCCTCTATCAATTTTTTTTGAAGGGTTTAAGGTAGCTTAACTCTTAACAATTATTCATAGAGTTAAGGGCCTTAATGCTTGATCTAATGCCCATAAATTTGATAATATATACCCTTTAAAATTTAACCATGAGATATGAATCCCATTCACATTATCATGTATGTTCACATGTGAAGAACATGTTTCTCGAGCTAGAAAACCTAAAAACAATGAGGTTGAGAGAAGAAATTAGGTGAAAAGGTACAAGAATGTTTGGTTTTGGCCCAAAACACCTCAATGATGTCTTAGACATCCTTATTGACATATTATAATGATTTTAATTCATTTTAAACTTTTTATTAGCTCTGTAGTCCCTTCTAACTCATGCTTAGGGTTTGCTTACTTGGCATTATACACGACCTTAATGGCTTAGTCTGGTCATTTACCTAATGCTTTTGAGTTTAGACCTCATGAAGATAAACATTAATACCCCTTATAACTACCAAGAATAATTTTCACCTTCACTCATCTAAAAAATTACATATAACCCTCATTTTAGTACTTGGACTTGGAGAAGTTTTTAGGCCTCTTAACTGCCTAGGTTCAAGAATCCTTATTTTGAGTTGTCATTAATATAATGAAAGGTCCAAATTACTTTACCTTGTTTTCATTAGTATTATTTCACCCTTTTATTGATCTCAATATCTAGGAACACTTTTTCACTTATTCACATTTTTTCTATAATCAGATATGGGCTCATGAATGAGGCCTATGACTGTGATCTTGGAATTTGACTCAAGAGAGGATGGTTAGTATGATGTTAGTTCTAAAATGAAAACAAAATGAATAAACACACTAATAGCATAACATCTCTAGGTCTAAACATTAGGGAGAGATTAGTTAATAAAATAAAATGACAAGCACAACTAAAAATTAAGGGATCAAATACAAGAGTTCCTTCACAGTTCTTGGATGCTCCAAATGCCTTTGTAGTAGTGGCTTGCTCAGGTTGTGCTCGTGAAGTCCTTAGCAATGGAAGCTTGGCTACCTCCATCTCTCCATGACACCTTTGGCTTGTGGCTTGGCTTGTCTTGGAATCAATTTGGCATGGTAACACTAGTTTCATGAAGATTTTAGAACCAATCCTACATTATAACTTTGCATTAATTAAGCTTAGAAATGATGTTGTGAGGCCTCCTATTTATATATTTTTGAAAATGTCTAGAATCAACCTAAACTATCCATCTCAAGATTGAGATGTGTGGTTTAGGATTAATTAAATTTTTGGAATTAAGTTTGTAATTATCCTCATCATGACATTGTAAGAAGGGGCAATTAAGAGGTAAGGAGGGCATTGATGAGGCATGGGAGGCATGAATCCTGATATTTATGGCATTTATGGCCTAGGGATGTCTTCCCAAGAAATGAGGTCACTTGATGATGAAAATATTTAATATTCATTTCTAAAATCAAATATTCAACAAGTTTCCATGGAATTATTAATTATGCCTTGATTTGGGTTAATCATCTCTTAAGCATGATTAAGCACATTGTGCAAAAATTACTCAAATTGATCAGAATGCCTTGTTATTGGTCCAAAATTTGACTAGATTGGAATTAGAAGTCCATGTTTGATGCATTATAACTATATTCCCATTTGGAATGTTACCAATAATAAATAACAAAGGCATGTGTCTTGTGTAGAAAATTTAACAAGAAAGAGAAATCTAGAGCACCCATGTGTATAATTGACATTTTGACTCAAATGATCTAATCAAAGTTAGCTAGCCCATAAATTACATTGGCCCATTTAGGGATACCCTAGCCAAAATTGGTACTTGAATATATTAGTTTCACATAATTTATCATGTTTTAGTGTTTTTATGCCAATTTTTTCATTTTGGGTGGAAATTGGCCAAAAGCCTGGTTGGAGGTTATCAGTGGCTAGTTTTAGGTGTCTACAATGACTGTAGCTTGATGACTTAAACCTCTTCAATAAACCTTCTTGACCTGTGATGGTTTTTTACAAGTATTTAAAAGCTTAATAAAATAATGATTAATGTTATCATATCTTTGTATCACTCTCCTCTACCACAAGAGGGCACTTCTCCATTTTTCTTATAACCTCGATGTAAGTGATCATTTGAGTTCTTCGACTACAAGTTTGATGATTTACCTCTTCTTTGGCACCCTAGGCACCTTGGTTTTTTATTAAAATATTTTGTGGATTTTTTCATGCTATTTATGGCCCTTATGGATAATTAGCTCTAAAAAAAAACATTATATTACCCTCAAAAACTAATCATAGGCCTATAGGGCTTTAATTTGGATCTTAGATTGAAATTTGATGGTTTACCTTCACATTTTGAACTCTTAGCACCTTAGTGATATATAAAAATGATAGAGGGTTATTTTTATATTATTATTAATATTTTAAAATATTTATTTATTTATGACTCATCACCAACATAACCCTATTGCCCAATATCTATAAATAGGCCTATAGGCTGTAGATTAGACCTAAACTCTCATTCAATATGTTTTGTTCTTCCTTGAGGTTAGTCTGAATGATGGTGAGATATGAAATAAAATGGAACTTTGTTTTTATGTCCTTTTTAATACACTAATGTGCTTAGGTCTTTTTTTAATTTTCATTCATAATTCTTTCTTTTTGACTTACAAAGTCCTACCCAAGTATATCACTTATTTGAGCTATAAGGTGGAGTGGAGTTTGAGTTGACAAGATGTTTTAGGTTTCTTAAATAGTATTCATGAAGGAATAAAATGATGAAATTTAGGTTATTAAGACAAAAAAATTATGCTAATTGTGATCTACATGTCTACAGACTTGTAGGCTCATAGTATTATTTTGGATAGACTCTTAAGGAGACATTGTAACATATTATCTTGAAGCTTGTCAGCCATTGATGATTTATAAGAGTGTGAGAGACCTTAAAAACATTGGAATCACTATGGAGAATTTTATTTCATGTATTTTATTCACAATACAACTTCAAACTCCTTGTACATAGTATTATCATGTTCAAATTGCCAAAACAAGGCCATCTGATCTTGTACCAAACATAATCATGAAGAAACATGGAAGGAAATTATATTTTAGGGTTATAATAAAGCCCAAAAGACCATACCAAATCATTTTCATCCATTAATTTGAACTCATAACTCCACACCTGAGGAAAACCAATCCAAGTGAGCTTTGAAGTTCATTTTCTTCTCCTTAACTTCTTAACGATTATTCATAAAGTTAAGGGGATTAACTAAGAAACAAATACCAAAAAGTGGAAGGTCATAGGGGCACCATACTATTACTAGGATATGATCTTCCAACCTTATCTCTCTAGCCTATACCAAATGAAAATTGAAGTGCCTTCTAGAGCTGACAAAGAGAGTGATAGGAAGAATGAGTAGGTTTTTTATTTATTTGAGTTTGAAACTTTCTTAAATTCATGGATTTGAACCTCCATGAAATGGAAGAAGCCATGGGGATACTTGGAAGTGATCCTAGCTCTGCAAACCTATATTGACCTCTTAAAAACCTATCTTATTATACTAAAACTACCATATTCTATCTTGGAACCTAATTGAATTTAGGTGACAAGTATTCTTGAAGCTCTCTCATGCTTTTACAGAAGATGGGTGATGTGTCAACCACTTCCTTATTTTTAAAAATTGTCATTCCTTACCATGTTTCTTCTTAAAATGTTACAAATGGTCAAGAAACAATTTCAAAATGAGTTACAATGTTAGAACAATATGTTTGACTTCTTTAAAGTACATGTACAGACTAAGAGGAACATAAAATGACTTTGACATGGGCTAGATGACTTTACAAGGAATTTAAAACCCTTTAACACTCTTAAACCTACATGACCAAGGTAAGTCATGACTAGACAAGCATGATACTAGAAAGCACACTTACCTTAAATTTGTCAAAAATACCTTAAAATATGATAAACATGCCTTATGAGGGGTTTTAAATCTTGATAACCAAGGTGAGATATTGATAAGATAATTTTTTTAAACTAAATTATGATAGCCAAAATTTTGGCTAATGTCTTTGGCAACCTCTTGGGAATACATGTTTTCTATGCATATTAACTAGTGGATTAGTGCATCCATTGGGCTATGGAGTCATGAATGCAACTTGAATTGAAGACAAACTAAGAATTATACTTTAAAACAACCATGAAAATAACTAAACTGAATATACACAAGACAAACACCACATTCACACACATGTGTCATAAGACCCTTGGAATAAAGACAACACAAAGTAAAAGTGACACACTTATGCTTCAAATACTTAGTAAACACAAAGACCTACTCTAATATGTATAAAAATGTAATACTAACCTTAATATCATGGCTTCAAGTCTATCCCATTGAATGGGATACTCATCTCATCTCCATTGATTTTTACAAGTTGAAAGGCATTGTGTTCTTTGCAAGCAATAGAAACATATGGTCCACTCCACAATGCATCAAATTTGGTGTGTTTACTTGGTTTAATTCTATATTCATCCCATTTCAAGACAAGATCTCCCTCTTGATATTCTCTTGAGATAGATCTCTTATCAAAGGTTATTTTCACTTGTGATTATTGACATTCTATGGTGTGCATAGCATGGTTTCTTTTCTCCTCCAAGTCCATTAATTATGCCAATCTTATTTACATAAGATCATTCTCCATCCTCTCAATATAATGTGCCAACTCAAGAGATGGAAATTCAATTGAAATTGGTAGCTTGGATTATTTACCATAAATAAGCACATAGGGTGAGTTACCAATGGAAATCTTAGGGTGAACGTATCAGCCCACAAGGCTATCTTCAACTTAGTATGCCAAGTGATTTGATTGTGTTCTATTGTCCTTTTTTAATTCTAACCAAGTTTGTATTAGTGGACTTAACTAGCCCATTTTATTGAGGGTATTAGTTAGAGAATGCACTTAAGTAGATGCCATATTGGAGAGCTCATTCTATAGTTATTTCTCTACTAAAAACAATAGCATTATCAAAAATTATGGTTGTAGGTACCCCAAATCTTGTCACTATACTATCAACTAAAATATTATTAGCCTCTTTGAGTACTACTACTTCTACTTGTTGATATTTTTTTCCCAAAAACCTCAAAACACCCTATGCCTTAGAGGAGACTTATAAATTTTTTTAGCAAAAGATTCAAAATGACCTAAGTACCCTTTTTCAAGACCCAAGAAGAAACTAGAGATTTTTGTGCACTTTGTAACTTTGCAAAGTTGTAAAGTGCACTTATATCTCCACTTTCTTGCCTACTAAGTCCCAAGTGGGGACCAAAATTTTCATTACACTTTACAACATTGCAAATTTTTAAAGTGATGTAGACTCCACTTCCTTCTTTTCATTAAGACCTAAGCAGGAATTGGAATTCCTGCTACACTTTGCAACTTTTCAAAGTTACAAAGTGTAATCTAAATTCTTCTCCCTACTTCATAAACATATTCACCTCTAAAACCCCTTATTATCAAGTGAAAAGTTAAGAATTAAGGGAATATTACAAATTTACAAGTATATAGAGGTTTCC